>JBBBDQ010000166.1:2380000-2495000 GCA_037127315.1 Ascarosepion bandense | reverse complement strand
GTCATTTGTATAAATGAGCTGTAGCCAACTCCTTTTATTCATTCTATTTATCTACTGAACAGTAAGATAACCAGATAAAAGCAATCTTTAAAAAAAAAAAAAAAAAAAAAAAATTAAAAACTTTACTCTACGCATTAATCAAAACACACACACACATATATTATATATATATATATATCGTCTGTATACACTGCTTACACACAAGACGTTAAAATCTTCCTTCTCTGGTCCCATGCGCCGATGGCTTAGGGAGTAGAGACTCTGGCTGACACCAAATCAGTCGAGTTTCGATCCCGGCCAGAAGCAAGTGGATATGTCTAGCCACACTGATGAGCTGTGATACAGCGAAACGGGCTTGTATGTGGATGACATATCAGAATTTTTTTCTTAATAAATCATATTAACCGATTAAGAGACGACAGACAACGGTGATAAGTCAGCAAATATTTCTGTTGCTACGTCTCGAGATTCTCGCTGTTGCACACAATGTGGACTTGTCAGTAGCGAGACTGAAGAACCACATACGACACAAACATAAAAGCTGAATGAGCTTGTCGGATCCTCATAACTGAAATCAACAATATATATATATATATATATATATATATATATATATACATATACACATGCACACACACCTTGGGCTGGTGTTAAAATAAAAGCAAACCAATAAATATAATGAATATACAGTATACACATAGGTATAAATTTTCGTTTTAGCTCTGGAATCTTTTGCAAAACTAGCGTTTCAATATAAGAAACGCTAACTAGAAATTGCTAGAAATGCAAAATGGTATTAAACATGTTGCTCCACTCGTAATAAATTTTGCCGAGTGTCGGTTGTTTTTGACGAAAAAGATTGTTTATTAGTTTACCATCATATGATCTCATGGGGGTCATTTGATGCTGAAATTGGATTTCGTATTCAGTAATGTTTCAAAACATAACTTGTAAAGCTCAATTTTTTATAGAAGCTGAAAATCCTATTATTTGGGCAGCAAGTACATTTTGAAGAGGCTGTTAAGGTTTTGCACATAGTAATAGTTGCCGTGTATTTTTGCTGCTTCTTGCTTTCTATCAAGAGAGGCTTGACGGTGAGAAATTGGTTACAGAGACAGACAGAGACAGAGACAGTGAGACAGACAGAGACAGAGAGACAGACAGAGACAGAGAGACAGACAGACAGAGACAGAGAGAGAGACAGACAGAGACAGAGAGAGAGACAGACAGAGACAGAGAGAGAGACAGACAGAGACAGAGAGAGAGACAGACAGAGACAGTGAGAGAGAGACAGACAGAGACAGTGAGAGAGAGACAGACAGAGACAGTGAGAGAGAGACAGACAGAGACAGTGAGAGAGAGACAGACAGAGACAGTGAGAGAGAGACAGACAGAGAGAGAGAGACAGAGAGACAGTGAGAGAGAGACAGTGAGAGAGAGACAGTGAGAGAGAGACAGTGAGAGAGAGAGAGACAGTGAGAGAGAGAGACAGTGAGAGAGAGAGACAGTGAGAGAGAGAGACAGTGAGAGAGAGAGACAGTGAGAGAGAGGATGATTTATGAAAAGTTTGGAGATTGTCCATAGAGCTACCTTATTTATTGTGACTGGTGTTACGGTATTAGGCTCTTTGTTCACTTTTTCTACAGCTTTGTTAATTCAAAGATCAAGTGAAGGGGGTGGCTGTTGGTTTATTTCTATAGAAATTGATATATTGAAGTTCATGTTTTTAGTATGCTAAATTGTTTGGGATAGATTGTAGTTTTATGGCATATTGAAGGGATAGTCCCCTCCTATTTCACTAGCTTCTATACAGAGACTTTGCATGGGTGATTTCTGTAATGCTCCCAGACTTAACCTCAGTCTTTGATTTTGTATAATTTGTAGTTTAAGATAGGATTGACGTGTGGCACTGTAAAATCTGATTTTGATCTGATATGACATACTGAGCTTTGCTTTTTGGTCGGCAGCCCAATTCAATTTTAATATTACTTTTAGAAGATTCAAGGCCTTTTGGCATTTTTGTTGAAGGTAATCCATGTGCGCCTTGAAGTTCAGTTTGCTATCTTGTATGATTCCTAGATATTTTATTTGTTGGACTGTGAGAATTAAGTGTTCATTTAAATTTAATTCTGGATTGAGGTGGAAGGCTCGTTTTTTGCAAACGTGCATACAGTTTAATTTTGGAAAAACGGAATCCTTTTTCATTTGTTCATTTATCTATCTTGTTGAAACCTCTGTACATATCTTTCAAAAGGAAGGCATTCTGCTGATGTATATGATATTTGAGATCGTCTATGTATAGGGAGTATTCGATTCCTGTATTCATAGTTTTAATACATTATTCTCAAAATAAACAGTAACTGATAAAATGCTACCGTGGGGTACTTTTTTTCTCCTGCTTGTTGGTATGTGATGTGTTTCCATTTCGTACTTAAAATGTTCGGTTATATAGGAAGTTTTGGATGAATATAGCCATTCTTTTCATTTTCATGGTCATATCTTTCAGGATAGTATATTTTCGTGTTGTATTAGACTTTTCCAAGATCGAAAAATATTGATACGTCATGATAACCTCAAACAAAGCCATTACGAATAGTGGATTCTAACAGTGCAAGTTGATCATTGGTTTCTTTGTTTTTTCCGAATCAACTTTGGATTCTCTCTTTAGTATTTATCATTCTCTTCAGTCTTGCAAATTCAACTTGTTAGTACCATGGGTGGTACTTTGTTTGGTTGGAATATTCTTCGATGGGTTTAGGAATTGGAACGATGCCACACCATTTATCTGGCTGGAGAAATATTAAGAGATTTTTTTCTAAATAAATACCCTTAGAAAATGTATTAACTCATCACTTCCCTCCAGTTATGAGTTAAATAATGAGACAGATTGGGTTCTATAGCCTTGGTTGGCAACCAGTCTACTGCAGAAAGTAATGGCAACCTACTGCGGGATAATCTTCTGCCCAGTCAGTCAAGTCTCTTGGGACATGATCGCCCAAGCGTGTATCACGTATGGCACTTAACTGACTGAATATTATAGTTAGAAGTATAATCAAAATTTACACTGGGCATAAACTAGGGGGATCTGTTTTCTATTGTCATGAAATAGTAAACTGATCCCCCACTAATTAGGTGTTTTAAAAATTGGTCATGAATTCGGGTTCAGTTTCAGTGATTATATTTTATGGAATCTTTTAGTTGTCATAGTAAAGAGAATATTGTATTCTTTGTTTGAAGGAAATACATGTTTTTATATTTTTTAAATTTGAGAGTGTAGTGATTATTTTTTTCAAAATTATTTTACTATTAGGTTAGCTATTTCTATTTTTCCAGCGCATTTATCTCCATTTATTCTGAAGTAGACTGTTTCAGTTTGCGATCTTTTCCCCACGAATTGGACATATTTTTCCCCACGAATTGTCCATATTTTTCCTATTGAGGTTTTGTTGCTTAGTTTAGAGAATGTAATTTTGCCAAGTTTCTCATTTTAATTTTTAAAAATTATACAGCGTGCTTTTGCTTGAAGTTTTGTAAGTTCATTACTGTTGGGTTGTGTAAGAAAATATTGAGCATTTTTTTCTGGCTTCAACTGCTTCTCTGCATTCTGCTGTAAACCAGGGTTTTGCTTTGGTAGGCAGTTTAAAGGAAAAAAATTGGTGTTTGCCTTGTGTTAGTATGTTTGTAAAAGATACTATTGGTTCTACTTCATTGAGAATTTTCATTTTAATTGGGGATGAAGAGAATCCACTGGATTTTAACCGTGTAGTTGCCATTTTGGATTACTTTCTTCTAGCATAGGATTGCTTATATTAAAAAAAAATAAGTGAATGGCCACTACTACATTAATCAATATGAACTTTCCATTGAAAGTTCGTAAAATTTGATGGGGAGCATATGGCTAAGTCGGTAGCTGATGTTGATCCAGTACCATTTGTGGTATACACAGATAGGATGATTCTAGTAGAGATTCTATAATTTTACCAGTTTGATTAAGGTTCATACAGCACACATTTTGCTCTGGGTATTAGTTTAAAATAGATTGAGAAGTTGGTCAATTTTTCTATTTCACTCTTATTCTGTTTGTTTTGGAGAATATAAATTGAACATATAGTAATTTAAGCCTTTACAGCCATTCTGTAGATTTGTATTTTATTGTAGTTTTTCATGTTGTATTGATTTTTTTAACCAATATTAAAGCACCCCTTGGCCTATACTATATTGTTAATACATTTTTGTGATAAGTTTCATACCCTTTTTGCTCCAGGGTTACATGAATAGTATACTTAAATGTGGGGAGGGTCCCAAGCACCCGTTATATCTGGAATCTTTCAAACAAATACGGACTTTCTTTATAGTTTGAAGCGGCCATGTCAGATTAATTTGTTCCCAGTCTACTGACTCTACAGCTACCGCTTACTAAGTCAGTTTAAAGCTTTGATGGGGCAAATGTGAGCATATTTTGTTAGTCTAACTTAGGGCTTGACGTGACCAGTCGGTTGATTGGATCAGGCTTTTCCAATCGCCCGTTTAACTCAAGGTCCAAAGTGGTGTGCTGGCATATAGGAATTATATATATATATATATATATATATATATATATATATATACACACACACACGCTCTCACACCCTAGTTGAACACTCTGGAAGAATGGTAGACATTGAAAAAACAGTAGCTACTCTAGTACTTAAGCATCGCTCATTCAGTAATGAATTAGAGCAATCTGGACACTGGCGTATGATACACCATATGCTAAAAAGTCTGCCTCCTACCGAGCGCCCATAGCTTAAAGGTAGAATCGCCGACTGACGCCAATTCGGTCGGGTTTCAATTCTGGATAAAAGCAATCAGATGTCTAACCGTACTGATGAGCTGTGATACAGCGAAACAGATCTATCTTCGGATGACACACGCACATTATATATATATATATATATATGACACACGCACATTATATATATATATATATATATGACACACACACTTACGATATATATATATATATATATATATATAACCACACGCACATTATATATATATATATATATATGACACACGCACATTATATATATATATATATATATGACACACGCACATTATATATATATATATATATATATGACACACGCACATTATATATATATATATATATATGACACACACACATTATATATATATATATATATATGACACACGCACATTATATATATATATATATATATATATGACACACGCACATTATATATATATATATATATATATGACACACGCACATTATATATATATATATATATATATGACACACGCACATTATATATATATATATATATATATGACACACGCACATTATATATATATATATATATATATGACACGCACATTATATATATATATATATGACACGCACATTATATATATATATATATGACACACACACATTATATATATATATATATATGACACGCACATTATATATATATATATGACACACACACATTATATATATATATATGACACGCACATTATATATATATATATGACACACACATTATATATATATGACACACGCACATTATATATATATATGACACACGCACATTATATATATATAAACACACGCACATTATATATATGACACACGCATTATATATATATATGACACACGCATTTTATATATGACACACGCACATTATATATATGACACACGCACATTATATATATATATATATAAACACACACATTATATATATATATGACACACGCACATTATATATATATATGACACACGCACATTATATATATATATATATGACACACGCACATTATATATATATATATATGACACACGCACATTATATATATATATATATGACACACGCACATTATATATATATATATATGACACACGCACATTATATATATATATATATGACACACGCATTATATATATATATATGACACACGCATTATATATATATATATATATTACATTATATATATATATATATGACACGCACATTATATATATATATATGACACACACCCACACATTATATATATATATATGACACACACACGCACATTATATATATATATATATATATATGACACACGCATTATATATATATATATATATATGACACACGCACATTATATATATATATATATATATATATGACACACGCACATTATATATATATATATATATATGACACACGCACATTATATATATATATATATATATGACACACGCACATTATATATATATATATATATATATATGTAAACAAATGGCAAGGTGTCGTCAGCATACCTGAAATAAATGAAAGGTTTAGACACTTTGCCAAAGAGCAAAGACTCGTAGTAGCCAACAAAGATATCAGCCAACGCCGGCCCAAGGGAACTACCCATCTGGATCCCATCCACTTGGCTATGCATGACATTATCAAAGATGTATTTGTTGAACTTATGACACTTTGTACTAGTTCCGCTGAGTTTAGCTTTGATAATGTCATATATAACCAAATGGATTGGATCCAGGGGGGTAGTCCCCTTGGGCCTGCGTTGGCTGATGTCTTTGTAGACTACTATGAGTTTTTGCTCTTTGGCAAAGTGTCTCAACCTTTCATTTATTTCAGGTATGTTGACGTCACTCTTGACACTTTTTCAAATATATATATATATATATATATATATATATATATATATATATATTCCTAAAACCATCAACCACCAGGATCTCGTCCACAATTATCAGGGGTCGCCACTCTTGACAAACAAATGCTCCTCCTTTGCGTGTCTTTTACCCCTTCCAAAAGTGCGGACGGAGTATTCTGAAAACCCACCGACAGGTTTCCTCATTCTTGCAGTTGTCCTGCTATCAAAATGTGGGATAATCCGAAACTATGATGGAAGAAAAAAATAGATGAATTCGGCGAAATGGAAAAACGTCAGAACTACCAGCGTCTCTTATGTGCAGAAACCAGCCCGATAAAGCCCTAACCGTTCTTGAGATCTCTCTCTCTCTCTATATATATATATATATATTTATTTGTGAACAAGTTATTACGCGATCTAGGTTTCTACCATGTGGTTTCTTCAGACGATTTTCCTCCCTGGTTGTATGAACCTAATAGGTACTTTATGGTATGGTTACACTTAGTTATAATTTCTGTTCTTTCATTCAATAATTCCTTTGTTTGGGAATAACAATCGCTAACTTTTCTTCCTGGCACAGTCTACATATTTTTCCACCGTTGTAAGGCAGAAACAGTCGAACTCATCTTTAAGTAATTAGAGGTATCGAGCTGCTGGGATTACGTGATGAGCACAAACACACACACACATTATATATATATATATATATATATATATATACACATACACACACACACACAAGTACAGGGTAGGTATGGATGGAAATATATAAAACAGTGTCATTAGCGTTTAAAAGAACGTTACTAAGATATTGCAGGTGCAGAGGGACCCAGACGAGGCCCCGCCAAACGGCAGAGTTGTCTGGGGAAAATTACACAAATTTTTGCCCGAGCTCTATGGTTCGGTTAATACACACTAAAAAGGCCTTGTGCCACATTTTGCCTCAAGTGAGGAGGCGGCTAAATATTTTAGCGTTGAAGAACGCTAGTCTGACTTTGTCGGACTGCCTTCGAGTAAAGAAACTCAGACGAGACTCCGCGAAAGGGCAGAGTCTCGTCAGAGGAAACCTTTTACCCGAGCTTAAGAGCTCGGATTTCTCACGTTAAATGGCCTTGTGCAGCATCCGCTCTAATGGGGATATAGTTAATATTATTCGCGTTAAGACTAAGCGTGACAATATCTTGTTCGAATGTGTTAGTCTTCTGTGACTTTACAAAGTGAAAGCACAAAGCCTCAGCTAAGCACAAAGCCTCAGCTAAGCACAAAGCCTCAGCTAAGCACAAAGCCTCAGCTAAGCACAATGCGAGAAACGAAATATTGGCCTCAACCCATTTTTTAATTTAGAAGTAGAAATCCAAAATAAAAACTATTTTTCGAATTCAACAAACACTTAAAAACTCGGAATTGCAAAAGATTTTCAGCAAAAACAGTTAAGTTACAGCTGCACCTGCAATTTAGAAAATTACACAGAGACAAAACACCGAAAATTTTAAAAATTACGTGCAACTAAATATCGTTAATGAAAAATGTAACTGTAAAGAGTTTTGTTTGACGGTATATCAACCTCTGTGGATTATTTAATGCCAAAAAAGGTGATGTTTTAAGGTATTTTTTTAATGTTCGGTTATTATGAGAAGGTTGATTGGTTTTTATTTTTGTTTTTATTTTAAAAAACTGAAAATATCTTATAGTCTTGCATTCAGAAATGTTTTGCTGAGAATAATTTTTCCCCCCTCAAAAATGTGTTATGGCAATAGTTTTTTCTTAAAAAATGTACACTTTTCTATAAAAATCTATTTTTATATTTCTATAAAAGTATATTTTTATACTTTCATAGTGTTTTGACCCCAGTTTGGGGAGAAACTATTTTCCCATAACTGGGACCCTAACAAGTGCTACCACTCCAGGTAGACCTGAAAACAACAGCAATTAAGAGGCGGTTCCATGCTCCTCACAACCTCCCAATCAGCGGCCTTGCTGCCGGATGCAGTTTACTGTCATGCCCAGGACCCGTAACTAAAGAAAAACAAATACAACTTGACAGAAAAATATACGTAGAATTTTCTGAAGTGAATAAAACAAAAAAGTTATAATCACAAATCGACATTCAAACTAGAAATTTTTTAAATTGTACAAAACTAGCGAACCACATGTGAAAATTAAAAGAAATAAAATGATAAAGACCCTTATGTAACTTGGAGCATATTAAAAACGACCAGACCTTGTAAGGGGGGGGATGTCTGCAGATTGTGCCAAGAAGAGAAGTTAGCCATAGTATAATTTCCAGAACGAGAAAGGTTGCTAAATGAAAGGTTCGCAGTAATGTTAGGATCGTACACACCCGGATGAACAAGTTCAATTCTTGACTAGCTCCTCTTATTTTAAACTTCCAGTTATGTGTTCAAGAGGTTCCTGTTATAAATGTTTGATAAAGCGCTATACAATCACTTAATATAAAACGCGTGAAGATACCGGAAGGTTAAAACCAAGGTAGTGTAATTGGCTGACCTTCCGAATTGTATATATTATTTATCTGTAAATTCAGATAAAATTTAGCGTGGAAATAGCCATTTTCAATGTGTCAGTTTAAGACATGCATTGTCAACCCCGTTTAAGCAAAGAATGAGGAAAAATTCTAATCCCGGAGGCTTGGTCTAGTGAAGGAAGGGGTTGGGGAATATTGGGTTTTTTTACAGGGTTAAGCTAGCGGAATCTTAGTAATTTCTTCTATAGTAGTGGGGGGTATGTGGCTTGACCATTGGGTTAGGAGTAGTAGGTAAAGGGAAGGTTACTGCTTAGCCAAATTTAAGAAAAAAAAACTTGACTAAATCGAATAAGAATTATTGCAATTTATATTTATTTCTATGACGACACATACTAATGATCTGTTTATTCAGAAGTACATTCTGATATTGAAATTTCAAAATTTTAAACGGATTATATCTGTCTCTTAAGCTATTAAGTGTCCTAGCCTTGCCTATCAGCTTCCACTTTATCTGTGGATTTAGGTTATTTTCTATTAATTCCCAGTATTTTCGATAAAAGGCTGTTTGATATCTAAAATTAGGGTTAGTGAAGGAGTGCCTGTATGTATAAAGCCGTTGCTTCCAAATTCCGATATAAACATATTTCTCCTTATTTTTCTTAAGGTAGATGGTGGCCTGATAGATCACACTTGCAGATCTACATTTACCCTCAACCGGACAGTTATCTCTAGATCTACAATTACTGGGGGGGTATAATCCTATTTTCTGTATTGGATTCACTATACACACACGTATGCGTGTGTGCGTATGCGTGCGTGCGTGTTTAGAAATGATAACCAAAAGACAAAATTAAGAGCTCCAAAGGACAAGAAATTGTGGAGAGCCATGATCGCTAGCGTCCTGAAGAGACACAGCAAATCGAAGGAGAAATATTTAAGCAATGCACTCGTTTCTGGCAGCATTTCAAATTTGTGAACCTACTTCCACGTTCTTCTTGCTTGGAAATGAAAGCATACAACAGGAGATATATTAATCCGACAGAAAGGTGGATGTTTAGGACGGGGTAGGGGGTACCGCTCGAGATGCGGTTGGCTGTAATATAATGGACGAAGCGAGAGAAAGGGCGATGGTGAGGTGCGGAGGGACCGGGAAATGATGTTGGCAAAATAAAAAGCCCACAATGGAAACGGCTATCAATGCCAAGCCCGGTTCGTGTGTTGGCGCTAAAGACCATCAAAGCCCACAACAGGCGGAAAGAAGCGAATTCTTATTAAGACTGCTTCGTCACCACCTATTTAGTTGACGGCAGAACTCTCGACATTGTTATTTGTTGATCATTGCTTAGTCTGACACAAGGCAACGTGAGAAGAACGAACTTATGTTAAGCTAGTTTGTTGTTAGGTAACAGCGCGTCCTTAATATATCAAAGAACAAGTTTCTCAGCTAAATAGGTACGGTGAGATTAACGGTTATCGGTGTAAAAAGTGAATTCGACATGCCGAGTTCAAGTCCCGCTTAATCCTTTTTCGTTTGCTTCATGACAGTACCCTTGGAAATGGCACGAATCCATCTTCCTCCAGCTATAGGTAAAATCGAAAGGTAGACTGACCTCTCTTGCCTTCAAGGAAAATTGAATTCAAAACCCGTCTGAAGAGAAGTGTGCTCCGTCAGGTTTTCTTGCCCAACACATGCTTCTATAGCCGTAATAGATGTGGTTCTCATACGATCCTAAAAGGTTACGGAAACCTGTGACAAATGTCAGCTAAATTTTGACCTCGAATTTTAATCGTACAATGTTCGACTTCTATGATTAATAGAAAAACATTTTGTTTAATTGTATTGATAAAAGAGGTTATGAAAGATTTGATGGAATAATATATCAATGGACAAATAAATTACAAGATTCAAAAGGACAAATCATAGTCCACTCTTCACAAGCCCAGAACCAAGCCAGTTTAGGTAGGCTTATCATATCATTGCAGCAGCAACGAAACAAAACATAATCCATTTATTATACATCTACCGCATGAACAGATAAACAAGTAGTAAATGTAGCTATCTACCTTATTTAGATCGTTCGGACTATTGTCCTTATCTTGTCATATTGTTGTGGAATAGTTTTCGCATTGAAAGTTATAATTGAAAGCTATAATCATACTATGTCGGTTGCTAATCGACTTTAATGCACCCAATGTGAGGAACTTTGTAATCTTCCACTGTAAGATGACTCCTTAGTATTCGGCTAACTGCCGACTTATATCAACTGCCTTAGTCAAACTGGAATTAAATAATAGTTCTAAAGAACTCTCTAGAACTTTCCGAGTTAACTCTTAATATAGGAGGGAGAGTCCATTTAAGGAATAGGTGTGTTTCACCATAACATATTCACAATGTTTTGGCCGTTGTTCGCTTCGGCCTTCAAGTGATATACATTAGAATTTCGAACAGTATCCTTCATTTAGTTCACTTGGGGTACATTGTTCTAGTTCCACTTGACATACCTACTAAACTCAACTCACCAAGGTGAACAAAACTTGGAGAGTGGAGTTATTAAATAGAGGAATAACTGGAAGAGAAATCCTGAAAAAGACTGGTCACGTGGAACGAGAACAATCTACCGCCAGTGAACTAAATATAGGGCCCGCTTAAAAGTTCTCAGAAATATCAGTTGAAGGCCGGACCGTACAACGACCGAAACATCTCAGAAATACATACATGTGCAGAACATATAAATTATCAACGGTTAGGAATGTTAAAGGACAGGAAGGGCGCCTGAACGACAGGTGAAAAATCTGAAAAGTAGCCAAAATTTTTAAGTCTAACAAGTACCCTAGTTCGTGGTAATGAGCATGGTTTAAGCCTACGTCTTGATCAAATGTTGATCGAATTAAAAGGCAAACCGATTTTAAAAAATACGGATAATTAGTAATCTGTAATAAGAAAATTCAGCACTACTTAATTTTACTGGTCTGATCATTCAGACTTTACGAGTAATTTTTGTAGCGTACCATTCATTCATTCTACTTTTGTTAGAATCTGAGAACTGATTTGTTTGATTTTGCAAAAAAGCGGTCCTTTTCATTATATATATATATATATATATATATATATATATATATATATATATATATTCCATTTGCAAACGAATTTCTAAATGGATCAGAACTAAAAATTTTCAACAGAAACACAATCAAGCTATATTTCCTTGTAATTTTAAAAATTGCGTGTTCAAAAAAGTCCTGCGCTGTGAGTGTTTAAAAAAAATCGGTAAAATCAGTTATTGCAAATTGCCTGAAGACACCACTCATGGTAGAAACCTAGATCGCGTAATAACTAGTTTACAAAATGGAAAATATTCAAAAGTTTTACAATTGTATTGAACACTTAACGCAAATGTGCACTGGTCTAACCTTACCATGACCAGAAACCAAGTAATTAAACAATATATATATATATATATATATATATATATATATATATAATCATTTCAACCTCACAAGGCGAGAATACCACGACTACACAGGGTTGGGGTACAGCAAGTGAAAACGAGAGAAAAGACTAAATAGATTGAGGAAACGACAAAAGATGAACGGGATTCAAAATAACAGAGCAACTGATGTCGTTGAGAAAAAAAAAGAACTAATGTAGAGATGCCATGTCAGCATTGATTACATTGAAGATCCTTTTTGGATTTTGCACAGAACATCGAAATGAATGGCAGGAGCACCTAACCAGATATGACAACGATATTCAATGCAATGGCGAATAGTAGATTTGTAAAATATGCAAGATTGATAACAACGAGAATACTTTTTCTTGCATGACACAGGAACCCAAAGATTCTTGAAGATGCAGCTATTGATTTTTTTGTAGCCATTCCACTTGAATTCTTAATGCCAAAAAGGCGCAATAATTTCTTCTCCAAGAGTCTAGTCTCAGCCATGCAGAAAAGTATCTATGGTGGTTAAATGAGAGCAGATCAGATATAGTATAAAACCGATCCTAGATTTTAAAGAGTTATCTGTAATTTGTTTTTGTTTACAAACGAGCGTATCTCTGCCGTAAAAAAAAAATGACGGCTAAATATTTGAGAGGATTATGTATATTTCTACCGGCCTGATTATTTACGAGAAATTGTGTTACGAAAATGTCATTTATAGGTAAGGAGATAAATATGTGTGTATACGCGTATATACCCATCAATATATAAATATTAATCATCTGTGAACGGAATAAGACTCAATGACGTATAAGAGCAGAAATATATACTAATATACATTTCCTACATTTTACAGCAATCATTGGGTGCGTAAAACGTAGGATTATAAGAGATAATTATACTCGCCCCGAAAACTATCGAATGAAGGGATAAATGGTTGTAAAAAAAAGTACTTAGGACATAAAAGTGATTGGACCGAAATCAGCACGAAGCCCAAATAAGAAACCAGATACGAGTGATCATTTAACAAAAAGCGCTCAATACAAAAGTAGATCAAACTAGCACCTAATGAGCCAGACGAACCTACATAGGTTTCACCTAAACGGTTCATCAGGGAAGCTATATAAAACCACAGAACGGGTCTCACAATATAGAGAGGATGTCACGTTTTGAACTGTGCTTGCGCCATTGATAAACGAGTACTACTGTTGTAATTTATCCCAATTCGTAATAGTATACATTTATCAATGACATAAGCAGTTTTTTTTTTTTTTAACACTTGCCATGTTTGATCGGGTGCTCTCGCTACTCATCTCTGGATTCTCGACAAGGTCCAAAAAGGGAATCTGCAACGTAGTCTATTCAGAGTTGGATAATCGACTTCAGTCAATTTCGTGCCATCGGAATGTGGCTTCCCTCTGTCTTTTCTACAAATATTTTCACGGCTTCCGCTCCGACAAGCTTCTTTCCTTGGTGCCTCGACCACGTGAATTTACCCGGGAAAGTAGACTGACTTCTAGGTCCATTTGCCGCCAAAACAGTCCAATGTAAACCCCCACTTCTACTTTGTCAGCCTTTTTTCTCGCTCTTCCCGCCTGTCGAACTCTCTCTCCCGTGTAGTTGCTTCCTGATAGTTACAATCTCCAAAAGTTTAAATGCAGCGCCAATTCCCATCTTTCTCCAACATACCCTGTACCTTGTCCTTTTTTTTTTTAGTATTTTTTCTTTATCTCTCACTGTAACCCCCTGCTCACCATTGGCGGTCCCGCTTTGCTTGAGGTGAAATTATCATTTTAAAAAAATCATGAATCGATTTGATATTGTATTTATATAGGGTGCCGAGTAAAAGGTGGTAAATTCAGAAAGCTGTAAGACAACCGTTGAAAACTGGTTACAACTGACGAGATTAGAAAATTCAGGAAGAATTTCTGCCCATTTCGACAATCACCACATCAGACTTTCTTTGTAAAGTACGATAGCGACTTTAAATCAGGGAATTTGTTTAACCGTACGAGACTGGCAGAACGAAAGCTGTCTGCAAATAACCTTTACATGACGAGTTAAAATCGAGCTGCAATTATTTTTAAGTCAAGTAATCAGGCTAGAGTCAAATGGTTATTCATAGTTAATTATTTCTGAAAAAATAAATTTGCCACTTTTTTTTAACTGGGCACAACCCGTCGTAAAAATGTATTTTTGTTTCTGATGTCGCTTAAAAGACTAATAAAAGCTCGTCTACAAAAATTGTTTGAAAAAAATTCTTCCCTATTTTGCATACCGACCATCAGTTTCAGTAGAACCAAAAATTCTAGCAACTCCACTAATTTATATGAGCAATAACAAATATTAAAACATACACTATTAAGACTTCACAAACCTATTTCCAGGTCTGTGTTAAACTTGATGCCGAAGTCGGCTGGTGCAACCAAGCCATTTTAGAAGAGAAAGGTTTAACAATTTAACATGATAGACGCCGATAGGAAGCGGGTTGAAATTTGTTCTTCAGCCAAGAGGAGGGCAATATTCGTTGGATAATACCCAAGTTTTGGGGATGATCAGTGAAGAGGTTAGAAGTTGGTCAAGTGCCGATCATTGTGTTGATACTCTGTAAATATTGCATGCCTCCAGAAAGATTCGTGGGTTAAACGAACCGAACTGTTAATAAATTTCAATGTATTTGTACAGGTAAATTGCAATTTATTGGCTTTCCTTGGTTGCGCTCCGAACCCAAAAGTGATTTTAAGCATAAAATTAATTTTTATGCAAGAAAACTTATGTCGTCATTGGGCATTTTGATAAGGTTAGCAAGCTTATCTCGCAAACCAATTACAACTGAATAGCTACTGGGTGTTCCATATTGGGCTGCATCTAAGCTACGCTTTCTAAATAACTGCTATGATATAATCGAAAACCGGAGTTCTGATGTGATGAATCGACTGTGTGAAATGGAATCGATCAGCATAGTTCGAACGATGATTTAACAGTTTTTATTAATTTCCTATTAATTTCCTTCTGTCGACACTTTCATCGCCTGATATACTGACAATGGTGTCGTTACAAACACGCCACGATGGCTAACTGAAAATTTAAAGATAACCTGTAACAGTTGCAAATATTGGTATTTTCCCTTCGCAGTTTTTCATTATATGAACGCCAATAGTTCTCCAAAACTTCCTATTTCGGTAAATGTTCGTTTTAGTTGCCGACGGCTCCCCCTTTCAAATTTATCCCAAATAGCATTATTTCTGTGAAAATTTATGTTAAACTCAAATCAATTAGTTACTGAAGAAACTTGACTTTTTTTATCTAAATGTCCATAAAAAAAAAAAAAAAAAACGAACTATAACTCGCACTTTCTCTCCCGTAACTTACAGTCATGTAATTAACTGCAGAATTACGTTCTACGTAGACAGCAATTTTCTGTCGAATTTTGGTCGATTTTCTTCCTTTACTGAAACTTCCGGCGATGTACTTTGTTATGAGAGTAATAAGCATAGAAATGCAATAGCACATTACCTTTATTGCCGGAAGTATCAGTAAATGATGAAAAATCAAACAAAAATCGTTCACATACGCAGTACGTCATTCTGCAGTTAATTACATGACTTCGTGAGAGTTACGGGAGAGAAAAGTGCAAGAAAAAGTTTTTTTTTATGGACATTTAGATAAAAAAAAAAAAAAAAAAAGGTAAGTTTCTTCAATAACTAACAGTTGATTTGAGTTCAGTATATACATTTGCACAGAGAATGCTATTTTGGATAAATTTGAAGGGGAAAAGTGTCGGGACTTACAACAAAAATTTACCCCTATTTCTTGTGACCGTTAGGGATTTTATACTTTTCCTAAGTTTTCCGCTCCATCCTAGTTAGGCCACCCAGTCACACAAGCTCGTCATGGTGGTGGTTCATTGCCTTCCCTTATCTCTTGCCCTCAATATGTCATGCGAGTTAAATTTTCTAAGCCCTTCTTCCTCATGTGTTGAATTTCGATTTTGTTATTTCTGATTATAAATTTCCGGATTTTTTCTGTTAACCCACCCAAAAATATTAATTCAACCCAAAATAAAAAGAATTTATATTTACTAAAATTCACACCAAAACTCAGTTTAAAAAAATGAATTAGTTTTAATTTTTTGCTTTACGTTTACAATGGAACTCGCACAAATAAGAGTCTACCATGCTGCGATGAGTACCAAACATGGACCTATTCTTCACTTTTGTCCTGTCAGGTACTTATGAGTTTTTTTACGTCAGAGCTGATGTTTGTGGGCCAACATTTATACTGTGATTTACATTCAGATGAATATAATTGGATCATCCTTCAAATATGTCTATCCTTTCTAACAATCCGACAATCATAGTCCCATGTAAAATACAGCTTTAGTTTGGATCCAATCATGTAGAGGCTATATACTCGAGCAACATCATGGCCAGCTAAACAAACCGATTTTAAATCTATAATTTCAACAAGACGCCAAAAATTTGAAAAACAATCAAACCGATATAAAAGTATTAATTTATTGGAGCGAATTAATAGAAAATATCCAAGTGGTCTTTTTCTTAAAATGCCTTTCCTGTTACTTCCCCCCAACCGTGAACGGAATTCTTACATTTTTATTGTCATGGGTTTTTCCCGTTTTTAGGTGTCCCTCGTAAATATGTGGTATTGCGGTCTATGAAGGATTGGGAAGTGATGGATGGGTTCTTTTGGTGATTGAGCAAATTGTAATGAGTGAATGGGTCATGATAGTGTTTAGCTAGGTATAGGATAGTTAAGCGAGTACCAACCTCTACCCCTCCCCTTTTTTCGGCCTTGTGCCATAATTGTATTTTTTGATACAATACATATTGTGCACGGAATTCTCATGAACCATATACGTGTTGACTGTGGAGAGTGTCTGGATACACACTAGTCATACAAAAGGGTTGATATGTAGTATCAACCCATAACCTTGTCCTTTATATTGTTTTAAGGTAAAATATTGTAGTCAACAATCAAATAAGTGTTAGTATACAAAACTGATATAGTAACTAATCTTTTCCAAGGGAAACTACTTACAATTGCCACACTTAATATTTATAAGAACATATCATTATACTCCCCCATACGAGTTAAAGTAGACTGAATTCTATTATAAACATTTTCCTGGAATATTTGCTGATTTTTAATATTTTAATATTTTTCAAGGCAGCCATTACTAAACAAACACAAAATAAGGTAAAAATATGTCTGAATTTCAAGGAGAAATTTTATTATTTTTTATTTTATTTTTGCTTATCCCTTTTTAAGTCATTTCAAGCAGAAACATTTAGATTCTAAGAAATTTTTACAAGTGAGTATTTCATGAAAAATTTGGTACATTTTTACTATTACAACATTCTCCCTCAATGAAAATGTGCATTACCAATTCCGCCATACTTCATTAGTGGCCAGTTGAAGAGCATGAAATGAGACGGACGTAATAGTAAAATAAAACTAACAATTAAAAAAAATGATTATTCTAAGTTAAAAGTTCTATTTAACCCATAGGTTGAGGAGGAGAGATTCATACTTTTTCTGTGGATTTTGCGTGGAAGCGAATGTAACGAACTTTACTGGAATTCAAAATAAGCTCTTCAATTTCACATTCCGATTCGCTATCCATTGCACCACCATCACAGCCAAATTTCTGGAATGAGTTATTTGGATGCCAACCATTGTCTTCATTTTTGCTATCACAGTTTCAGCCGCTGTGCTCACCGGCTTTCTTGTGCTTGTAGATCCGGTCAACCTGTTGGGAATTTCGGACTAAACCCTTCAATTAATGGGGTAGTTGTTCTTGTTACCCTGCTCATATCCTATCTTGGCCCCACCTTTTTTTTTTAGTAATGCTCAGATATTGCTTAAGTGACTTCCAATGCGCCTGGGTTTATATTAACCAGCCTAGACCTTGAATAGACAATCGTTACGGGACCGCTGATGAGTGGATTAGTTGGTTTGTTAATTTGATGACAGTCATCGTAGGTTCAATCCCTGATCCAATCAGTGTGACAAATAACGAAATAACTAGACGAGATGTCACTAGACATGGTCGATGAAGGGAGAGCAATATAATAAAAGATTTAGATCGAAATTCCCTAAAGGTTGCCCAGATGAAAAAGCAGCTGATGAAGGACGGTTGGTACAATGACCGAAACTTTACAATAAACATGACAATTTTTTAACGAGTTCGCCCCCCCCCTAAGCAAGACAGTAAAGCCACTAACAAAGCAGAAACATTACTAAGGAGTATGAATAAAGAGTAAACAGGTGAAAAATACATAGCTATTAACATTTTATTCTTTAAGATTAAATTTGATTGGATAACATGGTAGTGAATGAGTGAGTTTTGTTTAATGGCATATCAACCTTTGTGGGTTATTTCATGCCAAAAAGGTGGGGTATTTTTTTTAATGTTCAATTATAGTGAGAAGATTCATTTAGTCAGTTTTAATGAAAGTTTTGTTATTCTATTTTAGAAAACTGAAAATGTCTTATAGTTTTGTATTCAAAAATGTTATGCTGAGAATGTTTTTCTTCAAAAATGTGTTATGGCAATATTTTTTCTTAAAAAATATATACTTTTCTATAGAAGTATTTTTATACTTTCATAGTGTTTTCCGTTGTGGAAGGGAATTCCACAGTCGGGAAGTGCGAGAAAAGAAACTGTTGGAGTAGAAAGTGCGGTCACATTTTATCGGTTTCACTGTAAAAGGGTGGGATCTAGTTGCTAATCTAGTATCTCGTGCAAATTCGTACCTAGGGGGCACTAGCGATCTAAGTTCATCGGAGCAGAAGCCATGAAAGTATTTATAGAAGAGACACAGGGAAGTCACGTCACGCCGATGAGAGAGAGAAAGAGAGACTACAGCTGGTCTGCCAAGTCGGTATCGATCACATTACAGACTCTCCGTTTCTATATTGATTTCTAATGAAGTTAAGCAACGGAGTTAATAATAATAATAATTAAATTAAAAAAAAAAAAAAAAACGACGACTATGATAGCAAGAAATGAAAGAGGCGCCGAAATGAATGTTAAAATAAAACCGAAAAAATATCTTGTAAATCTAAGAAATTCCTGAATTTCTTAAAATAATTTTACATTAGGATGTGTTGAAATCATCTGTATTTGATCGTATACACTTGTTCAGAATATGGCGATAAACTACATCCGGCAGTAAGATGTCTAATCGGTAGATTGGATGTTTTTTAGTGGGACAGGAAAACATCATTAATTTCTGTTAACAGAGCCACCCCAATCCATCGTGGTCACACCAGTTAGGGTCCATGTTATGGGGAAATGGTGAACCCATAAACAAAAATCGACAGTACATTTTTATAATAAAATTAGTAACAATAAATCTGTAAAATTTATGTAACACAAAAAAAAAAAAAAATACGTTTTTATAGTAAAATTACGAATAATACTTTGTGACCTATAAACTATAGATCTAAAAACAAGTCTTTACCCGGTAGTTATAAAACTGTCTAAAATAAATGCAGTTGAAAATATTAAATTACGTACAAATTATTTAGACTGACATTAAATAACCCACAAGTGTTGATATGTCATCAAACAATAACAAAAAAAATAATACTCATTTAAAGCAAAATGACCTGCAAGACATTTTATTTGTAGTTGAAGGTATACAATTGCGTTCAGGACATATTTAGCCTTGACATTGCGTTTATGTAGATATCGTTATGAAATAATCCATACAAATTGATATGTCAAACAAAATCAACTAATCCATCATACACGATTGCATTAAACATATTTTGAGGGCGAGCTTCTTAAAGGACCAGAAACTTCCCAGTCTCCATATATATATATCCGAAAGACGTTACTATAAAAAAAAAGTACAATTCTAAAAGTTTTTCATATATGAAACACTAAGTATATATATATATATATATATATATATAAATTTCTCGTTAGAATATAAAAAAGTTAGTACTTATATTACTTAAATTATATTCTTACCATTTTCTAAAGTTGCATAAAAATTGACAAAATTTCAAATAGCCACAAAATGTATATTTAAAGCATATTCTTTACTGGGAACCAGGAGTTGAAGGATATCACTTGACATAACCATTTCAATATTTATTTTTGCATAAAAATACAAAAATTGTGGCACAAAGCCAAAAAAGGGGAGGGGAAGAGGTTGGTACTCGCTTAACTATCCTATACCTAGCTAAACACTATCACGACCCATTCACTCATTACAATTTGCACAATCATCACAAGAACCCATCCACTTGACATAACCATTTATGACATTAAAAAGAAAAATTACATAGCAAGCTTAATCCGTTTTAATCTTTTTATATTCGTGATCTGGAGAGTATAAACAAAAAATATGGAGAAAAAGAAAAAAAGGATTAGTTCTTGGCGCGTCTCTTTAGAAACATCAAACGAAGTGTTGCCAGAAAATAGGGGAAATTAGTCAATTGACAAAAAATTGCTTACCCTAGCATCTTGTTTAAGTGTCTCCTTCGGAGTGGTATTTTGATCACCGTTTGCATCCAAATTCAAAGGTTATCAGTGAGAATGATTGATACAAGTTCAATATTGTATTCGATTTGCACTCGATGGTCAAATTACCCGAACGGTGCGCACGCGGGTAAACTAAGAAGGTATATAAAAAAAAAAAAAAAAAAAAAGCCAACGACACCAATACGATTGAGAGAAAACCTGCCCTTCCCCTACATTCGTATGAGTCGACTGCTTCTCGGGAGAGTTCATGTCTCCTGTTTCTTTTGTCACAAGAAAGAAAGAAAAAAAAAAAGATCTTCTGAAGTCAGTATTTATTCCTGACACCTTTGCATTTCAAATAGACAGGCTGGAACGCTTTTTCATTCATTTATTTATTTATTTATTTATTTATTTATTCATTCTTATTTTTTGTGTGTGTGAAAAATCCACCCAAGACATACTTATTCCAACCAATCGGTTTATTAAATATTCAGTAAGTTTCATTCCATCACGTGTTTTAGGCTGTAAGTATTTTAAGACAAATCGTTTTAGAAAAAAAAATTCTTTTAAAAATTTTTAAAAAATAAAAAATCCCAGATAACTCTTTTATTTCAACCAATCAGTCTATTTTAAGTTTTGTAACTAAATTACCAGAAATGTATAATATACTAAATTACCAGAAATGTAACTAAATTACCAGAAATGTATAATATACCAGAAATGTAACTAAATTACCAGAAATGTATAATATACCAGCATTTTATAACTAAATTACCAGAAATGTATAATATACCCAGCATCGTAAGTGATTGATTTGATTTTTTTTACGGTTCATCAACTCTTTGCAGGTTATTTAAAGTCGAAACAAATTTCGGATTGTAGAAGGTTTCTAATTGTACCTGGTGTTCCCTAAAACGTCCCCCAATCTAAGTATTGACCGGGCTCGACACTGCTTAACTTTGAATCGAAGAAGAACCTATTTTTTCAGTGTGATTTGACCGTAGTGCCCAGCATCGTAAGTCCTACTGCTTGGACCCTTGTTAAAAAAATGTTGACTTCTTTTTTTTGTTCGTTCTTGTCCCAAGTATCATTCTATGTCATCAGCATAACCATTCAGCCCCGCATTGGTAAAACCACCCCTCTGGAAGCAAAACAGGAACGCCGTTTTCTGTGAAGTTTGCAATCTGGCGCGAAAGGACGTGAAGTGTTATATCGTTATTATTAGTTTTTGTCATCATTTCATCCTCATCAAGGCAATAAACCTACTATGACGGAAGCGGGGGGGGATACTGAGTGTGAAAAAATACGAGAAAAAGAAAAAACATTATTAAGAAGAGGGATTAAGAAGACAGGAAGATAAGGATTGAGGCTGCATTTAAATTTTTAAAATCAAATTTAACTGGAAAGCAAGAAGGCTGAAGAGAGTTCTACAAGCGAGAAGTGCGAAAGAAGAAACTGTTAGCATAGAACTTACGGTTGCATTTATCCATTTCAACTGAAAATTATGTTATCTCGCCGCGAATCAAATATTGCGCTCAAATTCCTAAAGTCTAGCTACCATAAAGGAAAGAAGGCGGAAGAGAGTTCTACAAGCGAGAAGTGCGAGAGAAGAAACTGTTAGCATAGAACTTACGGTTACATACATCTATCCCTTTCTACTGTAAAATTATGGTACCTTGCCGTCAATCAAATATTGCACTCAAATTCCTAAAGTCTAAGTACCATAAAGAAAAATTCATTAGAACAGTTACCATAGGAATATTTATAGAAAAGGCAGAGGGAAACTATATTAAAGCGGTTGGAAAGTGAGTGACGCCGAGCTGCCACGTCAGGACAAAATTTGCAGATTCTTCTTTGGGTTTATCAAGAATTCTGATGACATAGCAAAAGTATCGGGCCTGATGTGGCAGCAATATTCAATGCATGGATAAATAGTAGACTTCTAAATGTATAAGATAGTTCCTGTAGATTAATTTTTTGTTTGGTACGATACAATGAACAAAGTTCCCCAGTAGCAGATCTACCAAACGATTCAATATAATCTTTTCATCTGAAATCAGCGGAAAACATTAGTCCGAGAAGGGTCAATTTGGAATTCAAAGTTTTCCTTCTATTAAACTAGCTAGAAACAGGTGTCTACACTACTATTTTATCCGTGGAGATGGATGGATGAGACAGATTCCTGCCTTTTCCAAGTGTGTTAGTGCGAAAGTTACAACAGACTATATAGCAGTTAGAACTCGTCCCGCCAATTACCATGAGGCTACCTGCACATACTACTTTCTTCTTCATGTGCCGTGTCCCTTCAGGACGAAGGCGATTATGGACTTCCACTTGGTCCTGTCTCTTGTCTCTCAATATTTTACCTGTTGGCATCTCCCACGAATCCCGCTCCGCCATCCACCTGCTCAGCCTATCAAATAGGTCTCCTGCTGCTTTCTCCTATTTCTCTTTCCCTCTTACCGTCCTGTGAGTATTAGATTCTTTACGCCCTCCTTCCGCACAATCTATACTTACCTGTATTACGTACCCCCCCACACACACACACACACTAATCTAAGCTTATTTATAAATGGAACTTTGTCTCTCTGTGTGTGTCTGTGTCTGTGTGTATGTGTGTCCGTTACCTATAGACTCCGAAACGGCTTAACCGATTTTCTTGAAAATTTACACAGTTGTACTATAAGCGTCTGCGAGTGTTCTTAGCTAAGTTTTGTGTCGAGGCACCCCCGATAAATATCGACAATCGATAATCGAAAAAATCGGGTTATAGAAGGAGTGGTCCGATTTTAATCAAATTTGATACACTCATAGACAAAGACATAAGAAACGATATTCAGAAGTTTCAAGGATGCAGTTCTTACAATAGTGCAGACAAGTCGATAATCTATATACATAAAGGCAATATGTTTGTGTGTGTGTCTGTTTATCTGCCTGTATGTCTGTATTTTTTCAGCCCTTTTATTTTAGTTTTTGCTTCGAGTTTAGCTCTAAGTAGATTGTTCGCGTTCTACTTTGCTTCTAGTACCGCTCAAATATTGCTCAAACTATTACCACCTAGTCTAATTACGTCCTACCCGGCACAGGAATTGAACTCACAATGACTAGACCACCAAATCCACAAAGTAACGCCTTAATACACACACACACACATATATATATATATATATATATATATATATATATATATATATATATATTTTCTAAACATATACTGTTAAATATAAGAGATAAGAGACAATGAATGTCTATTATGTTTAATCATGAGCCGTTCTAAACGTCGTATTTTGGTTTTAATTTCAGTTGAAAATATAAACAAAAATTCTCCAACTTTTGGATAATTTTTTATTAATTTGGTTCTAAGCTGGTCATAACACATTACATTGCATTTGAATACATGCTTCTGTTGTCATTTCGCGCTATCACGCGGTGTGACGTCATAGAACCACAAATTTGCAATTTGCGGAACTGCGTTTGTTATTTTTGGTAACTATTGCCGTTGCCTAGCAGAGTTTTATGTCAACACATAATAAAATTGTCGATGATGGTGGATGTTATTGTGTTACCGTCTTAATAAACTCTCTGAAGATGGCTCATGTGAGCCGAAAGCTTAGAACCAACTTAATAAAAAATTATCCAAATGTTGGAGAATTTTTGCCTTTATTTCCAACTGAAATTAAAGCCAAAATATGACGTTTAGAACGGCTCATGATTAAACATATAAGACATTCATTATCTCTTATATTTAACAGTATATGTTTAGAAAAAAAAAAAAATATATATATATAGTTGTAACCCTAAAAGGTTACTGCCTAAGTAATCACCAAAATGGAGGTTGGGAATAATAGTATATCAACAAGTACAAGACTCGCATGCTGCGTGAGATAGATAGACTGCTACTGAACTAAATATTTATAATAATCAGTCTCTTCTACTCTACTGTAATTTACTCTAATAGTGCCGACGTATTTAAGAGGATAGGAACATCACATTTCTGCATACAGGTAAATATACAAAACACACACACACACACACACACACACACACACACACACACACACACACACACACACATATACAAGTTATTGCTTTGTGTTTTTGAAAAAGAGTATTACAAAAATTACGTTACATTCAAAACATGAGGATAAAATAACAACACGTGAAAAATAATATCCTTGAAAATGACCAGTGAAGTGGCTGAAAGCGCCCTGAAAGTTTAAAATTAGGGAAACATTTTGCACTACTTATCTCCACCAAAAAGAAAAACTTTAAGTATACTGGAAAAATGAAATAAAAAATTAACAAAATCGTCTTTGTCGGTCGTTTTTAACGAAACATTTTTATAGGAAAGATTTCTGCCCAAATATATATATATATATATATATATATATATATATCAAATGAATAAGGAACGAAGAAAATAATTGCAACGTTCATATATATATATATATATATATATATATATATACGAAAAATCTATAAGTGAGCCACAACCTACCGCCTCTTTCCCTGACGATACGTAGGGTGAAACCGCGGTAGGTTGTGGCTCACTTATAGATTTTTCGTGTTCTTGCTCTACTCCCGTACTTTCGTACTTTCGTATCGAGTACTTTTTCTGGTGTTTAGGTTCTGGTGTTAGGTCTTGGGTTTTTTTTCTTTCCTGCGGATGCTTGACTGTTTGTTCTTGTTCCGTTGGTTTCTTTTTTTCATCTCCAATATCCGACGACATATTTCTCGTCGAATTTTGACGGATTTAGATTCTGTTTGTTGGCATTTTTTCGAATGCTTATGTTTATTTTGATTAGTGTAAACATACGAATTCTAGTTTATTTGCAGTATTATATATATATATATATATATATATATATATATATATATATATATATATATATATAAGATAATGGTATATATATTTGTATATCAAGAACAGTATTGGGGAAAAATGTCTGATAAAGTAGAAAAAAGTTTCTTGTGGCGAGTTTCGTCGTGTAGAACTACATTTAGTCTGATAACGTCCTAAAGATTAAAACGCGTCACAAGAATTTTTTTCGACTTTATCACACACACACACACACACACACACACATATATATAATATATATATATATATAGCTAGACAAATTTACTTACTCTTTTCAAGAATGTACATCTTTCGAAGTACCTACCTGCTTTGCTGTGAAGTCGCCTGACTTGAAGGGGATACTCCTATACAGGGGAAGAAGGTTCGAACCTTTTCGAAAGGTACATTTTCGTTATTAAGACACTGCAGTGCTCAGGCCGATAGACGAAGTGTATGTATCTCCGC
The DNA here is from genome assembly GCA_037127315.1 of Ascarosepion bandense. NCBI lineage: Eukaryota > Metazoa > Mollusca > Cephalopoda > Sepiida > Sepiidae > Ascarosepion > Ascarosepion bandense. The sequence continues at coordinate 2,468,616 of JBBBDQ010000166.1, read as the reverse complement.
TTGAGACTTCGAAAACTAGTTAAATATATAAAGCTGCTTGTCAGTCCGTGTGTAAATATTACGTTATAGATTGACATCAAATAAATACGTTTTTGTGATTTGGCATAACACCCACTCAAACTAAATATGATACGTGGCCGTCAGGTTCTCTTTTCTATGGTGTCAGTAACAATATCTATCCAACCCTCTCCCATTGGGACAAAATAGGAGATATACTGCTCGGGGAAATCCCACTGGAGATTAGTAAAATGAACGTGCAAATCAATTGTGTGTTTGGCATGGTATTTATTTGTACGCCCACTCGAATGAATTACGGTTGAGTTTAGAGTATTGCCTAGAAATCGGAACGGCCACCCTGGAACTGATCTTAATAACTGGTCTACATAAGAAACACGGTTTGATATTTATCCATATTTATCGGACGGGATGTGCGTTGTGGTTCAGTGGACATCGGCTCGGAACGAGAACTCGGGAAGCCGAGTTCGAATTCCAGTTGAATTCGTTGCATTCACTTACGCGCAAATACCCTTGGGAAAGATATTAATCCGCCTCTTCCCTCCAGTTATGGGTTAAACAGGACAGATTGGGTTCTATAGCCTTGAATGGCAACTAGTCTACCGCAGAAAGCAATGGCAACCTACTGCGGGATAATCTTCTACCCAGTCAGTCATGTTTCTTTCGAGACATGATCACCCAAAGCGTGTATCACGTATGGTACTTCACTGACTGAATGTAGGTTAGCTGGCCAGTGCCCGTATAGTGACTCTGTTTTGACGAGAAGTGCCCAGACAGTGAGTTTGGTTAAATGGGAAGCTACCTGACAATGACGTTAATAATATCATGTATAGCACTTAACTGACTGAATATAATAGTTTGAAGCATAATCAAAGTTTCTACTGGGCATCAAGTGGGGGATCTGTTTTCTATTGTCAGGAAGTCGCAAACTGATCCCCCACTAATTACTACTTATTAATATAGTATAATCCACCTCTTCTTCTTATAGCTATGGGCTATAAGAACAGATTAGGTTCTATAGCCTTGGTTGGCAACCAGTCTACCGCAGAAAGCAATGACAACCTACTGCGGGATACATCTTCTTCCCAGTCAGTCATGTCTCTTTCGAGACATGATCGCCCAAGCGTGTATCACATATGACACTTAACGGACTGACTACTCAAACGAAATATGGCACAAGACTGAATTTAGATTGGGAGCTCCATGCTTACATGAGACTTGCGGAAAATTTTGCACTATTGACAATGACTGATCAGCCCGTAAAACATATAGGACTAGCAGTATAGCCCGGCGTTGCTCGGGTGTAATGAAAGCTTTAAAACTAATCCATGGTTCCTGGAGCTCGGATTCTTTGGACGTTGGCACAAAAGACTAAAATGTTTCCAGTTAAAGCGAAACCGTAGACTGAAAGAAAAATGAATGGATGTAAGTCAAATTTTCATTTCCTGGTATCGATTTATACATATGTATATTATCGATTTTCTGCACTATTGTAAGAACTGCAACCTTGAAACTTCTGAATATTGTTTCTTATGTCTTTGTCTATGAGTGTATCAAATTTGATTAAAATCGGACCACTCCTTCTATAACCCGATTTTTTCGATTATCGATTGTCGATATTTATCGGGGGTACCTCGACACAAAACCTAGCTAAAAACACTCGCAGACGCTTATAGTACAACTGTGTAAATTTTCAAGAAAATCAGTTCCGCCATTTCGGAGTCTATAGGTAACGGATACACATACACGCAGACAAAGTTTAGATTAGATTTAGATAAAATCTGGAAGATGAAATCGTTTTTATAGATTAGCATTCATTAGACCACCCACTCATAAATACGACATTTGACAGTATCGTCAAAGATTGATTTTATTTTTAATCAGAAGAAGGGTCTTAACCATAATATAAATACAGTGTAAAATAGATTAACGATATCTTAAAAGAATTATCTGCACTTATTTTTTTTATTTACAAATGTTAAGTTTGAAATTAGGATTTTCCTCTTCCTCCTCTAATTCTTAAAATATATATATTATGGCGAAACTATTTTCTTTTTACAAACATGTTTATCTTAAAGAACAAAAGGATAGATACATTTCAGTCGCTATATTTTAACAAAATCTCGTACAATTTCAAACATGACATTTGTAATTAAGAATGTAATGATAATTCTTATAAAAGAATTTCCGTCCTCTAATCAAGGCATATTTGACTTTATGAAGTATATTAGAAAAAGAAACGCGTCGGTTAAGGTAATTGGGCACCTTGACGTGGTGCAATGGTTAACAAGCATATCTTGTTATTATTATTACAATTGAGTAGTGAGTTAGAAAGTCACCCTTAATTTTAATTTAAGTTATTTATTTAAATTACTTTAGGCCGTTTGTGTTTAGGTTTTGTATATATTTCTTTTGGAAATGAATTATTTCCGCGACCTACGTTTCAACCCTTTCGGTATCTTCAGACAATTTACAATAACTGATTGTTACCGTTTTTCCAATACAACGGTGTAGTGGCTTAATTTAATTATGACCAAAAACTAAATTGTATATAAGAAAAAATTAGGCAGACACGTTATTTCATGGTAAATCGGAAGAATAGGCCTATTTCAGGCGAACCATCATCAGCTTCCGTCTTTATTGTACAGAAGATTTTACACGAATCTTCTGTAGAATAAAGACGGAAGCTGATGATGGTTCACCTGAAATGACGTGTCTGCCTATTTTTTTTTCTTACATTTGCACTATATATTTATTTATATACATATATATATTTAGAGAGCTCTCTTAGTGAGTTATCTTACCACTGTATATACAGGATACTCCTTTGGATTTTTCTCTTATCTACACCGCATGCTTATATATATAATTATTACGTTAGAAATGTAAAAACTACAAACTATTACAAAATTGTGCATTTTTTTCGTCATTTAAAGAAGAATGTCTCATCAGGTAGGTAACAAGGGTGCTGATAAACTTTTAAAAATTTTTTTTTAAGAACACTTCTTCATTTTTGGATTTTTTTTTTTTCGTACGAGGCAAAAAAAGATATTTGATGTGAAGTTTAGCACTGATTAGTCGCTAAGCTTGTCCAAGTTTTTCAAATTCGCAATATCTACTCGTTGACGGTGTAGATATTTTATAAGTGGTTCGTCGATTTCTTGTATCAATGACATGAACTTCGTTCTTTCTACCACTACCAGTCTTTTCTTGGATCTCGTATTTCTCCTTGTGACTTATTTTTTTCGAAAGTCAGGTCTTCCAAGTTTGTGGGATATGCCACGGTGGAGACTTTCATTATCACCTCGCATCCCGCTGTAGCCAAAAATAAATCCGTAATTTCATTTTCGTCTCCCTTCTCCTTGTTGTCTTTCAACTTTTTACTTCTCGCACTGACAGAAAAAGCAGCGAATCCATGTATATACAAAATCTGGATCTTCTAGAGACAAATAGGATCCTATCGGCGACGCCATTAACGTGAAGATCAGTTCAACATTAATCAGTCACTAAGCTTGTCCATTTATTCTCAGTGACGAGTTATATAGTCTCTCACTAGCACTTATGCAAATTAGGCATATTAATTTGCCTGTGTCACTACAATATTAAAAGGGGGGGAAAAAGAGGTAAGAAAAAATCAGAAAATTAGATGAGAAATATTGCCTATGTACTCCTTTATATATATATATATATATATATATATATATATATATATATATCGCCCGGTTCACACTCCACCCACGTCTATTGAACAGGTGAAGAGGCTCATCCCTTGTTTCCTGTTTAGGATGTGGTTTCCGGCTTTCTCTTTTCCAATCTTTTCATTCTTACGTAGCCACCTGCACATCAGTGGAGTTCCCGCTTTGCTCGGGGTGAAATGATTAATATATATATATATATATATATATATATATATATATATATATATATATTGATTGATTGATTGATTGTTTAATTACTTAGTTTTTGGTCATAATAAAACTAGACCAGTGCACATTTGTACTAAAAAGTGTTCAATACAATTATATTGTAGAACTTATGAATATTTTCCATTACAATCTTTTTTTTTTAATCATGTCACCCCAAGCAAGGCATTCCACTGCCACTATAGCGCAGGGGGTTACACAGGGCGATATACGAGTTAGGATGTACATAGGGGGAGAGTTGGAGAGAATGGGTGGGTTCTCAAAATAGAATCACAAGTCTACATTCAAAATAGAAAACTTAAGAAACTGTACAAAATTGGCTAGCCACGCGTGGAAATTAAAATCAAAATATAGAAAAGACCCAGACATTAAGCGGAGTATGGTAAAAACAGCCAAGCCTTACAACGGTGGCAAAATATGTAGACTGTGCCAGGAAGAGAAGTTAGAGATTATGCTAGTCCCAAACGAAAGCGAACTTTTGAATGAAAGAACGGAAATTATGACTAAGTACTAAAAAATACCTCTTAAGTTTATTATACAACTATGGATGAAAATGTTATAATTTCTTGTAATTTTAAAACATTTCCTACCACGTGAGCGTTCCAAAAAAAACAAAACAAAAAAAACAAAAAACAAAGAGAAAACGTTACGTGAGCGTTCTTAAAAGAAAACGGTAAACGGTAAAATCAGTTATTGAAAATCGCCGGAAGACACTACTCATGGTAGAAACCTAGGTCGCGTAATAACTCGTTTACAGATGGAATATATATATATATATATATATATATATATATATATGAAGGAGTATAAAGGCAACAAGTATTTATCAAAAATAGTTTGATTAAATTCAACCGATAAGGTCTGTCTCTTCAATTTTTTATTGTATTTTTCCGATTTTCGAATTTGATCTGTATATGGCTCGAAGTTGTGAATAAAGTGTCCAAAGTTCATGTTTGTTTTGTTCTTTATATTCTTTTCACCGGATGACAGAGTTTTTATGCCAGACATAGAAAGGAAACTAGAAAAACTTCTACAAGAGGGAGTAAAGGAAAGCAAGAAGAAAGGACTACACCCAGTCTGAAGTTATTAAGCAAATCCTATAAACTTCAATAATTCAAACTTGGTTTGAAAAAGAAAAAAATTAAACAATCGATTTAGATGTCAAAACAAAGCCTGAGTTAATATTTTAACTAATATAAATGTTTTATTGAAGCCATTTGCTTTATTCTGAAAACTGCCGTCTGAAGTTATTGCGCAAAACCCAAAATCACATTTTACTTCAATAGAAAGATAATGAAATCATCAAAAATCGATCAACACCAATAATAGAACAAATGAACACATATAATAATTCAGTCGTTGAACTGAGGAACCTACAAAATCCAATTATATAAAAGCTTAGAATACCCAATAAAAATATATAAAATTAACATAATGAAGGGGAAAGAAAATGAATCCTAAAAACAAACTAAAATATAACAAAAATGACAAAATACAATATGTTAGTAGAACCCATCCATACGACAAAAAAACGCTTTTGATCTCGTCTGCCTTTAGGCAAAATCAAATCTTAGAGAGAAAGGAGTAACAAAGTAAATGGCGGATGGGGAAGTCAAAAGAATGGCCAAGCCGAGATGAAATGGGACAAAAACAAACTGGGGTGGTTGGGAATCTTGACATGGGTCATAACCAAATAGAATATAAAGAGTCTAGTTTAACCAAGATATGGGCCCGACAAGAAACTGCTCTGTTGTGTCAAAGGGGACCTAAAAAGAAAATCAAGACTGGCCCCATTCACTCGAACAAATCTCGTCACTTTTACCCACATTTCGCTGAAATCTCTCGAAACCAAACGCTATCACATCCGATATTTTTTCTTATTTTATTTATTTATTTAATTTTATTTTTGTTTTGTTTTTGAGTTGGTGCTTAAAAATTTGATCAAATCAATAGAATAGCGTTCGTATCGCCAGACTCTCTTCATTCTTGACGTCTATATCACCATTCTTGCCACGGCTAGCAATGTAAAAAGTCCCATCCGTTTTTACTTAGAATACAGAGTCGACACATTATAGCACGCATATGCAAGATCCATGGACACGAGATGTTCGAGGGCGATACAGAAAGGGCAACACGAAAATCCGAAGGCGCACTGTGATAAGAAAAGTTAAGTGGAATATTAAGAAACAGAAAAATATCATTAAAAAACTAGTACTAAACTATTATGTAGTATCCGTCCTCCTATATGGCAATGAATCATAGACAATTTCCTCACGGATGAAGAAGTGACTTAAGGCAGCAGAAATGCGGTTCTACAGAAGGATGCTGAGAATAACAAACATGTGATCAACGGTAATGTTATAGAGACAACGGCCACAAAATGACACACTTATTGTGGGAGCACCTAATGAGAAAAGAGGGTTTGGCAAATTTGATACTCACAAGACAGCGTGAAGATAAGAGAGAGGAAAACAACGCAGAGGCTACTGGCGAATTTGAATGAATAGATGGTTTGGGATAGATGGCAAAAAGACAAAAGTTATTACAAGCTACAAAGGAAAGGAAACTGTGGAGACCCCTGATCGCCAAGGTTCTGAAAGAATACGACATATAGAAAAAAAAAACTTTGAACCATTTCATTCATTATCAAAAGCCATGTGTTGTCGGTGTGGTACACAGTATTTTGTTGGCTGCATCGTCGTATTTTATAGAAAGCTGAAAGTTTTGCATCTGTTCAAACTGACATAACGTGTAACGGTTACTAGAAACTAGACCACACTCTTTTTGCATATTAAATATTTTATTCAGATCCTGTCCTTTCTGCTTTCAATATGTTTTATGAGTGTTAAATTTTCCAAGCCTTTTTCTCATTGTTCTGCCATCCATTTACACAATGTAGGTAACTTGCTGTTTCCGTCTGCCTGTTTTATATTCAATATATCTTGTGAGCATCAAATTTTCTCACCCTTCTTTCCTCATTATATATTTTATAGATTGCAAGAAGTTCTTTTTTATCTTAAGTATAAGAGACCTTTTTGTTTCTAGTTTCCTTAAAGCGTGCTCCTTAGTCACACATTCAGTCTGTGGACGGCTTGCTTGCTTGATTCGTTTTCTACGGTTTATCAACTATTTTCAGGTTATTGAAAGCCATAAAATATTTTTAGATTGTGAGAATTTTTCTCTTTGATAATAAAGATTGCATGATACAAGTCTTACTAATTAACACATAGTTGGAGGAAGACTAGGTGGATTCATACTTTTTTTCAGAATTTAATAAACAAACAATTAATTATAATGTAATCATAAAGTGGGGGATCAATTCTATATTACAATCAATATGTAAAATGAGCTCTCACTTTGTGGCCACAGTAGTTTCTATGCATTTATATTCCAGAGAAGGTAAATGAATATAAAAGACGTACCTGTGTATCGAATCAGTATTTGATTGGTTGATTTGTTTTTTACGGCTTATCAACCCTTTGTAGGTCATTTAAAGTTAGGAAATGTTTTTAGATTTTAAGAACTATTTTTACATAATAAATACTTAGTGATAGAAGTCTTACTAATTGACCCATAGATAGGGAGAGGCGAATTCATTTTTTCCCAAGTTTATTTGCGCGTAAATGAATATAACGAACCCGACTAGAATTAGAACTTGGCTTTCTCATTAACAATTCCAAGCCATTATCGATTAGATCACCCACACATTCAAGCTTACAGCACCTGATATTTCCAAGCGATCACTCAGTTAGGTACTGAGTGACCGTAATGAGGAAGGAGGGCTCGGAAAATCTGATACTCACAGAACAGACTGAAGAAAAGTGGGCCATAACGTACTTGATCTGTTTGAGCAAATGTATGGTAAAGCAAGATCTGCTAGAAATAACACACACAGAAAAATAAAACCTATTATGAGTTACCAGAGACAGGAAGATGTAGATGGTCATGATCCTTCTACGTCTTGAAGGAACATAAAAGAAGAAGGAGGAGAAGAAGAAGAGTAGGAGTTAAGGATGTCGAAGCTTGGTTAATTAAGGAGTATTTACCTTTGTATATTTGCCTACACATCCTTTTAAAAAAGAGGCATAAATTTTACTTTTTTATTTACTTACTAAACACAGACGGCTGGAATAGGGATTTTCTAAGCGTGTCTTAGATATATCAAAATACCTAAAGTTGGAAGTGAGGATTGAACTAACTCAGTCAAGTGCCATACGTGATACACGCTTGGGCGATCAAGTCTCGAAAGAGACATGACTGACTGGGCAGAAGATTATTCCGCAGTAGGTCACCATTACTTTCTGTGGTAGACTGATTGACAGCCAAGGCTACAAAACCCAATCTGTCCTGTCATTTAACCCATAACTGAAGAGAAGAGACGGATTAGTACCTTTTCTCAAGGGTATTTGCGCGTAAGTGAATACAACGAATTCAACTAGAATTCGAACTTGGCTCCCCGAGTTCTCGTTCTAAGCCGATATCCACTGCACCACAATGCTCATCCCTTGAACTAACTACTCAGTTGTAATATCTTGCTAACCATTAAACCATGTTGAATTGCCTAAAATGGTCGGAATACGTGCGTAATCTTGCTTGTCCACCCTCGTTTATTTTTCACTTACACAATTCCTATCGACATAAAATATTAATAATTTAATCCAACTTCGTCGTTCCGTGGACCCCTGCTTTGGAAGACCTTGCGTATTTCATTTTTGCATTTTTATTTATGGAATTGGCAACGCTAATAGCCAACTTTGGCGGTCTTTGATAAAGTTCTGACAATGCTGAATTGATTTCTTTCCTACTGCTCAAGATTTTTGTAGTAATAAACTGTTCCAATAATCTGATTGTATGGAAATCTTAAGATTCTAAGCCAGTTGAGCCGGTGACAATGAAAACGCTCACGAATGATGGAATGATAATAGAATGATTGAGGAATAATGGAACGGCAGAAGGACAACTGTCGTGAATGTTAGAATTATAACAGAATGACTGAATGATAACTCTCGCAAATAAAAAAAAAATAATATAGTGATAGAATGATAACAGAATGGTAAAAGGATAATAAAATTATAGAATTATAAGAGAATGATAGATCGATGATAGAATGATAGATCGATGATAGAATGATAGCACTCGTATAGAATAGAATGACAGGATGATAACAGAATGATAGAAGGATGTTAAAATGATAACTCTCGTATACAATAGAATAATCACTGAATGTAAAATACCTCAAGAAGAGTTAAAACGTAGATTTTATCCAGTACTGAGTTTATTTAAGTATGGAGACGTTTTTACGGTTTATGAACCTACTGCCAGTTACTTAAAGCTAGAGAATAATTTTGGAGTGGGGGGGGGGGACAGACTAATGATTTAGTGATACAAGTTTTACTAATTAACGCATAGCTGGAGGCAGAAGATGTGGATTCACACATTTCCCATGTATTTTGTATGTTATAACAAATGCAAATGGAATATGAATTCGGTTCTCCAATTAATAATTCCGAGTCACTATTCATTATACTAACCGCACATCCAAGCTTACAGCAGCTGGTATTGTGAAGTAGTCACTTATCTAGGTAATGACCAGACTCTACGTTGTTTAACTTTGGTGATTGTACGAGAACCGGAGGTTCAATGTTCTGTGGCCGTAAGTCGTTTATTTAAATTGAGTTTGGGATTGCAATATTGCGAGGAAAAGAAAAAAAACGTTGGTTGGCGTGACGTATAAACGAACGAACGAATGAAAAAGAACGGGAGAAGACGGAAGAAGACGGAAGAGGTTTATTTCTTGAAAGCAAGTGCTTCAATCGATTTCAGGCATCGCAAATGACTGGCGACATAAATTAACTATGAACGTCATTCTTACGCGCAAATATCTACTACTCGTTCTTTGATTATCTTGCCTAATTCAAAGTGATCATAGCCGGCGGCTCTAGGTTTGCAAGACTGGCTTCCAAATGTGAAATGTGTTCCATTTGAAAGCCTCACCGCCTACTAAATGTTGAGTTTAATTTCTTTTCAGGTTCGACCTGTTTATTTTTAAAAGTACCCCAGAACACAAACGCGCACAATTACCCACTCATAAAAATAACAAATAGTGAAATTCAAATCTTAGCAGTGATCGGTTTTCAAAAGTACCGTATTTGTCGGTGTCAAGGAAGCAGTATTTTTTTAATCTCTTTAATAAGTCTCGAAAGTTTGCATAATACAGAAATTCAGTTTACCGTTTGGCATAAACAACATTCCTATGGGGTTAGGCTATGATTACGAAACCCTAACCTTCCGTCCTCAAGGTCACACTGCAAATTTTCGAGACTTATTTCAGAAGAAAAAAATAACGGTAAATTTTCGTTTTAGGTACCGAAGGCTTTTTCCCCTTCAAATGTATCCAAAATAGCATTATTTCTGTGCAAATGTATATGCTGAACTCAAATCAACAATTAGTTACTGAAGAAATTTCCCTTTTTTGCTTTGAAAGTCCATAAAAAAACGAACTATATTCATGTTTCAGGACAAAACTGTTCTTTTTCAGGTTATATCTATCTATCTATCTATCTATCTATCTATCTATCTATCTATCAGTCCTTTTATATCTATCTATATCATTCTGTTTGCTATCTATCTATCTATCTATTTATCTATCTTACAAAAAATGATGAAACACGTAGATTAAACCCACTGTTCAAGCATTTATTTTTATAAATGTTCGATACAGAGTAGAACTTAATATTGTAATTTTGTTATGGCAATGTTTTATAAAAGCATCATATCACTACACAAAAATGTTCATGTTTCAGAACAAAATTCTTCCTCTTCAGGTGACATGTTAAAAGTTCTGAAACATGAAAATATGTATATCCAACAAAATCGCTGAAAGAACACCATAGTCCGAAGGAAAAGGCCTCAAACTAAATAAAAGTTTTCTCGGCAAAATGTTTATGCTATCATGAAGAGGATTGATCAAAGTATTTTTTAATTATTTTTATAAATTTTTTTAAATTGTTTCTAACAGGTTCTAACAGGTTCATTTAGTGGTAGAAAATCTTTTTTCTCTCTCGTCAGTGCGAGGCATAAATTGATACTAGATTTTATTACGTCAAAATGTAATATTACGCAAAGGCATTTTTTTGACAGTGAAAGACATTAATTTGGAAATTCTTGCAAAAATAAAATCATGTTCGGATTTTGATGAAAGTTTCAGGACTTATTCATAATTGACTGAAATCAGTTTCGAAATAATTATTTTTAGAAAATATTGGTAAAACATTTTTTTACATATGTTACCCACACCAATTAATTTTCCGAAATGTCGAAAAATGCGACTAGGTCTCAATATATAGATAATTTTAATTAAATTCATGAGTCATTGGGGAATGCTAATCAACTGTCTTTTTTTCTTCAAAACCTGCTCATTTTTAGAAAATGTGCTCCGAATTAGGAAAACAAAAATGCAATAAAACTATACCATTTTTTTATTTGGATAAACTTGTAATTGCTTTTATAAATATGAATTTAAAATTATATCATAGTCTGAATAGATTTTTTTTCCATTAATAATGAATTTTTACAAGAATTGTTTTCATTTTTATTATTTTTTAATTTTTTTATTAAGTAATTTTTTTAAAAGTTTCAAAATTTTTTAAAAATTTCTTTCTCATAGGTCTCTCAGATTTTTTGAAATTAATGTCTGGCGAATATATTTATTAATCGAAAAATCTAAAAGCTTAGTCTAAATAAGGGTGCTCATTTTTTGTTAAATAATTAAAACATTTTAATTTTCTGCATGTTGATTACCCGTATTTTGTTTGTACGGGTGGCCATACGCGATCTTTATCATTAGAAGGTCACGTGATTCAAGGGTTGTCCTCCCTTAAATGAAAAAAAAAATCCGTATATCAACCATTTTATACCAAATTCGTCTTCCATACTTTTGACCAGCTACTGTAAATCATCAATATAATGCCTTCGATAAGGTGTTGACAGCTGTGATAACAAGGTAACCGTAATTGAGAAAATGTTCTTTTGAAAAATTTCAGGCAGTAAGTAAGCAATTCTTGTTTTTCAAGGGAACTTCAGGTAAGTTTAAATTCGGTAATTTGAATAAAATAATGTGTCAACGAGATGTATTTTATTTTTGTAAGATTTTTAAAACCGAGAATTGGCTACTGTTTACAATCGATGAAAAGTGGCGGGAAGTTGGAAAAAAAAAAAAATTTAACCAAATTTTTTTTATTCCCATCAGTATAATTTCGATTTGAAATACACCAGGGTATTTTGCTTACTGTAATTAGTAAATTTAATCTCTTGGCTTTCAATTGAAGCTAAAATTATAGCTTCAAGAAAACTTTTTTATTTTTAAAAATTCAATTTAAATTGAGGTATCGAAAATTTGATTGTAGGTACCTACATGAAAAGTTCTGCAACATAAAAACAACAGAAATGAATTCACAATCAGAAAGAGATTCACTGTCTTCTTAAGAGAATATAATCATTGGGTCTAAAATGTTCTCCACATCTAATGGGTATTATTTTCTCTGAAAGAGTATTAAAACAAGCTAAATAAAATCTGTCCGTTGTTGACATTTTGGTCGCATCAATAATTCAGAAAAGAAAAAAAAAAACAACTCAATTTGAAATCCAACTCGTGAAAGAATCAACAAAAGCGCGGGAAAAACAATTAGCAACGGAAATTCGAGACACATTCCGCCCACGTGCTTTCAGTGTCAGCACAAACAAATAGCTGTAATAATAACAAATGGAGAAACAAAAGTTGCATTGTATACAAAGCCTGATAAGCGACATCAATTAATCACAATAAAAAAAGGCATTTTCTTTATCACACGCTGACTGTCGTCATTGTAAGTAAAAAAGCGTGGAATCAGAATTAAGTTCTTGAACTGACTGACTCTTGACCATAGAAATCTGAGTAGTTGCGAGTGAAATCAAATAAAGTTGATATTAAAGAAATATTAATAAAAGAACGTAATAATAAATGCCAATGTAAATTCAAAACAATATTAAAAATATTATTACCAACAATAGTTAGGGCCTTCAGAGTTGTAATAAATACAAATGCAATTAAAATGAAGATGAAAGAAATACAACTCAAAAATGGAGAATGGTTGGCAATGCTTCATCAAATAAAAATACCAGATAAATAATACCAAAAAAAAAAAAAAAAAAAGCAGTTAAAATGAAGAGGAAAGAATTTCTTACTTTCCCCAAGGGTATTTGTGCAAAATTGAACGTAACGAACTTCACCGGGATTCGAACTAGGTTCGCTGATTTCTCTCATAAACGTTATATTACGCCAGCGGTCAGCAACCCCCCGGTCACATCCGGCCCTCGAGTGAATCTTTTCGGCCCATTACCTTACTTTGGACACAATATAAATATAGGTTAACCAAACCAAAGTGACAGTTGATAGTCTGAATATATTGCGTCAAAATTTAAAAAATTATTTCTTTTCACCTGGAGAATGTGTTTTACTTTTATTTTTTATTTTTAGGGATCGCTAAAATTAGCGTACGGCCTCACTTTCACGTTTTCTGTGAAATTGCTTTCTTGAGCGGGCACTTTTAAATGAATATAAAATTGTTTTTTCAACTGATTTTAATGATTTTTTTTTCAGTACTGATTTATGCAACATTTATTTTTAAGATGTAACATTTTTTTAAAACATTCCCGTTAAATATTAAATTATATTGAATCCTTGCTTTCTTCTAACACATAGAAAATTTATTCACATATTTAATAACATGGTTCTTCTCCATGACACTGCAGCCATACCTGTTTGTCCTTCCTCCATGATTCTACATAACTTTTTGGCCCTCACTCTCCAAAAGGTTGCCGACCCCTGTATTACGCCATGCACACAGATAATTCTTACTAAGATGAAAACGTAGGTTTTGACTGCTGCTTAACAAAGTAGACAGTCTCCGAACCTTTGAAAGATTGACGTAACACAATCAAACCCACCCACAGCTATTTACCAGAACAATCGGAACTGTAAATTTACGATGAGCTATGCAAACTTTCGGAAATTAGAACAGTGCGTGCGAACTGAATGTAGTACAGTTATTACCACTACTCTTTGTGAGCAGCATCCGTTGTGAGGTAGCTCTTCAAGCTCTTTAATTGAGATAGGGTCTTTAAGCTCTTAAATCAACTGTTTCGAAAAGGAAATGTTAGGAAAAATAGATGTAAGAATTTTATAACGTTAGTTTTCATAACGTTATTCTGAAGAGAACTTTTGGCAACTCGTTATTGGCGAGTTAAAATTGTTCAATAACTTCGCGTAAAGTCAACGTACTAAATGAATCCTTCGAATAATACGCAATAATGCTCTCGAGAATGCACTCAGAAACATAATCTTCAATAACGCACAACACCGGAATGATGAACAACACAGATCCCACTCAGACTTCTGTCTGAGTGTTTTATATACTAAATATGTATGGTCAAGTGATTCCAATAGCACAATTCATTCTACGGTTACGTTTGTTGCTCGGAGATCCGTGTTCGACCGCACGTGTCGATATCGACCTTTTCCTCTTGCATAGCACCCCCACGTTTTGAACTGACTTCATCTGGAGTCTATATACTTTTAGTGTCGGTCCCATACTTAAAGATTCACTCGTATTTTTTTTCTTTTGCCATACCCCCACCGCGGTTTAATTATTCCTGGTAGCGTAGGTATGTCGAATGTACCGTATAATACTTCCATGGGAACTTCTTCGGGCTTTCCAAATCAGAGTAACTACGTCTTAACTGGTTAATACTTTCACCTTGGTCCCTGCACCATGTAATTCATTCGACCGATTCAATTTTTTAACTACGCCATACGGAGATCCGAAGGCGAATTGGCATGGCAAAAGGACGCGTTCCAGAAGCTGAGCAAAATACTAAGACACAGGAAAATCTCACTGGAAACAAAGAAAAGAGTGCTGGACTGCTACGTGATGTCAGTTCTTCAATACGGCAGCGAATGCTGGACAATATCATCGAAAATGAGGACAAAACTGGAAGCAGCGGAAATGTGGTTCTACAGAAGGATGCTGGGGATATCATGGAACTGAGCATGCAAGCAACAATGAGGTGTTGGAAAGAATGGCAACAAAAAGGAAATTGATACTGAGCATCAGGAAGAGACAACTGAAGTTCCTGGGATACGCAATGAGGAAGGAGAGTCTGGAGAACCTGATACTGACTGGCCAGATTGAAGGAAAGAGAGACAGAGGAAGGCAGCGGATAACATATTTGCAGGGCCTGATCAGGTGGATGACGGAACGGGGGTTGACAGGAGTAACGGGAGCAAACATACTAGGAGCCACAAGGGATAGGGAGACGTGGAGAACCATGATCGCCTAAGTCCTGAAAGGACAAGGCACATAGAAGAAGAAGAAGAAGAAGAAGAAGAAGAAGAAGAAGATCCTTCCAAAATTCTTTTCCCCTTTCGTACATCTTAAAAAATACCTTTTCTCCCGAGGTTAAAGTAATTATTTACAGGGATATTCCATGATGTTTTCACCTTCCGTCCAGGTAGTATTTTGTTGAACACAGATATAATTTTTTTGGCGAACAACAATTACGCCGGCGATATTCCACATCTAGTGTTAGGATTTGGCGTAATTCTGAAAACGCTCAGAAACTGCTGAAGCATTTTCTTATCCGACTTCTTCCCAACCGATTTTTAAAAGACCTTTTTGAACCTGTCAACAAAGCGTTCTACTTGTCCGTTCAATCTCGGATTATACGGGGGCGTTGTAATATATTGTGTTTGTAAGTACTTGCAAAATAACTTGAATTCACTAGATATGAACTGCGTCCCAACCCAAAACAGTGGAATCAGATACGGCAAACCTTGCAAAGAATTTCGTGGTAGTTGGTCTTCTGCATTTCAATATTTCAGAATTTTCCCTTTCGTATCTTCTGCAATACGTTTGAAAAGTTATTCCTTCGTCCGGATTGTATACAAACTCGCTAATGGAATTTACAATAGCGTCTGGATTGAATGAGTCAGACGTTTTTCCCTCCGCCGTTTTCTTAAACAACAATTCGAAAAACATTTGTTGTGGTTTTTGTAATTGAAATTGCCGTTTATATTGGTCTTTTTGTCGTTGTAACTGTAGCTCTTTTCGAAGAAAAATTGATTTCAGTTCATCCATTGTCCTTGTATTCCGCTGAATATTACAATTACTACGTATAGGATATGTATTTTTCTCTGTATTCCTCGTGAAAGTTCAGAATGAGATCTTCGTCGCCACATTTATAACGTTAGATTTTATCATTTACATTGTTCGGATCTTTAGCTTCAATGTTTACCGTATGAGTTTTGGTAAAAAAATGATTACTGAAACATTAGGCTTATAAGTCCCAAAAATTAATTCACTGATGTTCTCATGGCCCAGTGGATATAGACGTAAGTTAGTTCCACTGACTTGGCCCTAGGAGTAGAGAGTTCAATACCTGGCTACAGCAATGGTGAAATTAATAACTTAGAGAGTTGAGTTCAAGGGAGATAACTACACGGCACCTGAAAGTAGCATCACACGTGGAACGAGAACGATTTACTCCACCAAATCAAAATAAAGGGTTTTGTTCAAAATTTAATACTCTCGGAAAATATGCGTTGTGAATTCAATACCTGGCTCCAGCAGAATTTTGAGTTCAAAACCTGGCTACAGCAGTGGTGAAATTAATAACTTAGAGAGTTGAGTTCAAGGGAGATAACTACATGGCACCCGAAAATGGCATTGCACGTGGAACGAGAACGATTTACTCCACCAAATCGAAACAAAGGGTTTTGTTCAAAATTCCTAGCACCTGAAGAAGAACGGAGCGTAGAACGGTCTAAACGTCGTAAACATGTCCGAACGACTTAAATACTACCTTAATACTAGACAAACACGTTAGTTTTCGTAACTCTGAAGGGAACTTTTGTTAACTCGCTATTAACCAGTTATAATATTTCGGTATCTTCGCGTAAAGTCAACGTACTAAACGAATCCTTCGAATAATACACAATAATACTCTCGGGATAATTTCTCTCGAGAATTCACTCAGAAACGACCTCTTCAATGACGCACAACACCGTCTTCTTCTTCTATGTAACTTGTCCTTTCAGGACGTAGGCGATCATGGCCTTCCACGTCTCCCTATCCCTGGTGCTCTTAGAACGCTTTCTCCTGTAGCGTCTCGCAGCCCCCGTTCTGTCATCCACCTACTCAGACCCTTCAAATATGTTATCCGCTGCTTTCCTCTGTCTCTTTTTCCCTCTATCTGGCCTGTCAGTATCAGGTTCTCCAAGCCCTTCTTCCTTATTGCATGTCCCAGGAACTTCAGTTGCCTCTTCCTGATGCTCAGTATTAATTTCCTTTTCGTTTACATAATTTCTAAAACCTCATCATTGCTCACAAGCTCGGTCTATGATATCCGGAGCATTCTCTAAAACCACATGTCAGCTGCTTCAAGTTTTCCCTTAATCTTTTTTTTATATTGTCCAACATTCACTGCCATATTGAAGAACTGATGTTACATAGCAATCTGGTACTCTCTTTTTTTTTGTTTCTAGTGAAAGTTTCCTGTGTCGTAATACTTTACTCAGCTTTTAGAACGCGTCCTTCGACATGCCAATTCGCCTTCGGATCTCTGTGTCGCACTTTCCGTCTTCGGTTAGAACACTTCCCAGATATTTAAATTTTTGTACCTGCTTGATTTTATTATCCCCCATCTTAATGATACAGAAAACACTTCTGTCTGACTGCTTTATATACTAAATATTTATGGTCACGTGATACCAGTCGCACAATTCATTCAACGGTTACGTTTGTTGTCTAGAGATCCGTGTTCGACCACAAGACAAAGAATCATTTATTTTCATGGTTACCCTCCATAGCATTGCCAATGCAATGTAGGGCAATGAGATAGGCATTGTACGAAATTTTCACACCAGGCATCAAAGAAACTGGGCGTGTGAGGGGATTAACCTCGGGTTACACCGATCTCACTCCTGCATCCGGTAACAGGCGTGCGAAACTTTTTTTTATATAAACAACCGTTCGGGCAGGTTATCGTAATGTAATGGTTAACACGCCTGTCTTGTAGATCAATAGTGAGTTCGATCTTCACTGGGTGCTCTATACTTTCGGCCTTGTATCACATCTAAGCTATGCTAAGTAAATCGCTATATAAACAACTGTTTCAAGTAGTTTCGGGTAAGTTTCTAATACACTACAATCGGAAAATATAAGGACTACATTCAGCTACAGCTCTCTGCATACCACAGACTGGCTGAGAGTAACTGACACAATAGTGAATTGAATAAAGTGTTAAGTAATAAACATCTAAGTTTCGTGTTATGCAACCAGCACCCACTGTTCTTGACATATTTTCTTCTCAAAGTCGCAAAAAAATTGTGTTTGTGAAAATAAAGAAACACTCGTAGAATAATGGTAACTGTTAAGGAATCACTGATATTTGATAGTGTACGGGTGTAAGCGGGTTTTGGGGAACGGATCAGTTGCGATGGTTTAAGCTGGTGTTAAATTACATAAAAAAGGGAGTAACCTCACAGAAGCGAAAGATTAGACGTTCTTACAATAAATAGGATTAGGATTTAAGTTCTTGGAGAAAGAGAGCTATCCTCTAGAAGCCGATTAATATTGCGGTAAGAAATTAAAAGGTATCTATATATATATATATATATATATATATATATATATATATATATATATATTTGTTCATAACTATCTATATATATGTTTATATCGATCTATCTATCTATGTTCATTATCTATCTATTTATTTATCTATGTTCATATCTATCTCTCTATCTATATATCTATATTCATGTCTATCTATCTATGTTTATATCCATCTATCTATCTATGTTCATATCTATCTCTCTATATATCTATCTATCTCTCTATGTTCATATCTATCTCTCTATCTATCTATCTATCTATGTTCATATCTATCTATCTATGTTCATATCTATGTTCATATCTATCTATGTTCATATCTATCTATCTATGTTCATATCTATCTATCTATCTATCTATCTATCTATGTTCATATCTATCTATCTATGTTCATATCTATGTTCATATCTATCTATGTTCATATCTATCTATCTATGTTCATATCTATCTATCTATCTATCTATCTATCTATCTATCTTCATATCTATCTATCTATCTTCATATCTATCTATCTATCTATCTTCATATCTATCTATCTATCTATCTATCTATCTATCTTCATATCTATCTATCTATCTATCTATCTATCTATCTATCTATCTATCTCATTCGTTGTATATGTATCAGTATAGCTATCTGGATATCACAGTCTGTTTCTATCGTAATTGTTTCGTATCTGTTTACTGATATATCTACGTTGGTAAATATCTACTTATCGACCAGTTTAGCTCAATTCATATCGAAGTTCATATCTCCCTGTAGATGGTGTAACCTAAATCTGAATGAGTGAATGTGCTTTAAAAGCAGAAATCGAACCTTGCTTGATTGTGAAGCTTTTCGTAAACGAGCGCTCAAGTAACGTCAGCTCTGATGGTGGTTCCACCTGTAAAGGGGGACGTACATTCGAATCTTGCGGGGGGGATGATCGATTTTCTCTTTTAAGATTTTCTGGGTGAGCAGGCCAGTAGATGAAATACTGTTTAAAATAAATGGAGCCTCCACTCAAATATGGTTCTTCAAACATTTCTCTCCTACCATCAATCTTACATAATTTAATAGTAGAAATGGGCTGTTTCATTTTTTTTTTAAAAATAGAAAGATGCTTATGCTATTTTTCAGTCGTGAGCGGTGTGTGAGAGCTTGGAATAAACGCTCCTTAAAAAAAAACAACACAAAATAAGTTACTACGTTAGAGTCAAAAGACGAGGAAAAACAACAACAGCACAAATATAAACACCCTTGAAAATGACTATAAAAGTAGCCAAAAGCGCTTGGGATAATATATATATATATATATATATATATATATATATATACAAATGAATAAGGAAGGAAGAAAATAATGGAAACGTTCAAAACATTAATTTAAAACAGTGCTCAATATTAAAATAGAGCAATGAATATTTATTATAAATTATACTTTAGAACATGTACAAACTACTACAAAATTGTACATTTTTGTTTCGACATTGAAAGTACAATGTCTCATTAGGTAGTTAGTAATTATGGTAATAAACGTTTTATTTGAAAAAAAAATTTAAAAAATGCTTTCTTTTATTTTTAGAAATCTTTAGTACTAGGTAAGAGGATATTAAAAAAGAGGGGAAAAGAACAGAAAAGATGAGAAAACAAAAAGACAAATGGAGAAATGGAAAAGAAAAATGGAAGAGAAATACTTAAAGGAAACAAAAAAGCAAAGAGGAAAACAAGAGAAAAAGAACTGAGAAGAAAGAGCCAATGGAAACGGCTAAGAGAGAGAAATTTTAAATTTAGGGAAGAAATAAATTGCAGACAGATATAAATATCGTTACATGGTGTCTGGGATTAACAAAGAGAAAAAAGTGAGAAAACGCACAAAGGGAGAAATGTTTTTTTTTATTTTACTTCTCCAGTTTAATGTATTAACGCTAAGGAATTTACATCATCGTGTTATGTTATTAAATATCCCTTAATTTATGTTTCATGAATAATTCCTCTGTTTGTGTATGTGATTTCGTCATTTACTTTTTTAAATGTCAAAGGATTTAGTTTGAAACAATGTAACGAACGTCTGTCTCTATCTGCAATTCACTTCTGGCCAAAGTTTGAAATTTCTATTTCTTTGTAGTTTCTGTTATCTCCCCCACCCCACCTACTATCCTTTGCTCTGTACATTTTCTCACTTTTTCCCCTTTGTTAAGCCCAGACACTATGCAACCGATATCTATATCTGTTTACAATTAATTTCCTGCATAAATGTAAAATTTCTCTCTCTTAGCCGTTTCCATTGGTTCTTTCGTCTCAGTTCTTTCTCTCTTGTTATCTTCTTTGCTTTTTTGTGTCCTCTGTCTTTCTCTTTCCTCTTTCTTTACTATTTCTTGATTTCTCTTTTTGTTTTCTCATCTTTTCTGTTCCTCTTTTTTCTTTCTCCTCTTTTTTTAATATCCTCTTACCTCGTACTAAAAGATTTCCAAAAATAAAAGGCAGTGTTTTGTTTTGTTTTTAATTTTCTGTTCAAATAAAACGTTTATTACCATCATTATTAACTACCTGGTGAGACATTGTTCTTTCAATGAGGAAACAAAATGTACAATTTTGCAGTAGGTTGTAGTTTATACATGTTTGTTGTGGATTCGGGTGAGGAACCACACAAAATAATGGACAACAAAAACAGATATTGAGATAGAAAAATAGGTTATATTGAACGTAAATATACAAACTGGAACGCATGTTAGTAATCCAGGAATACGATTGGTAAGGAATATATATATATATATATATATATATATATATATATATATATATATATATATAAGTCTTTGAAGTGAAGCCGTGTTTGAAATAGTATATCCGTGTAATATTATTCTAGCTGAGTGGAAGCTCAGAGCTACTATGCTTACTGACGCGGTATTTTCTGTGTAACTTCAGTATCGTTAGGTAACTTACGGATCAGTCCCGATGTCTCTAACGGAGCTCTCTATGGCAGGAGTACTCAAGTCGAGTCCATTGTCATAGAAAAAGGGAAGATCCCACAACAATGTTCTAAAGTATTATATATAAACAAAATTTCGATGTTTAAATTCGTTGAATAGCCACTTCTAAGAGGACTTCCTCGCGTCTTCAGCAACGAAATATTTATTTAATCAAATTCAAATGACAAAAGATTTTATACCGGCATAAGTCTCATAAAAATTTCCATCCACAGGAAAATAAAAAGGGGTGGGATTAATCATTTTTGAATTTAAAGAAGTAAACAGGGAAGCAGACAGATACCTATGTATATTATTAGAAGACACCCCTCTCCCTTATCTGAGTTGAAATTTTAAAAGTTGAAATTTAGCCATGTCTGGGGGAATAGAAGTGGTAGGAGGAACGAAAGGCAATATACCTAAGAACGTGGACATACGAATCAGCACTGTCGGTTTCACTTGTGAAGCCATCTTTAATTCAAATCTTCGTAATGTTTTTATAATTGTTGAATGTTAGTCTGGCCATTCGCTTCCAACGTTTGTCATATTCATTGTATAAGGAGCATACAATTTTTAATGCGCACAAAAACAATCTATGTAAATGCATATGTATTAATACGGAAAATAATTATATTGTCAATAATCCTCTTTCCCTCTTGTTCCACTCACGGAGAGAGAAGGACAGTAACGAGGCAGCGTCGGCTCAGTTCATTCTCTTTACTACCAGTTATGAAAGCTCTTGCCACGTGTTCGCTCTTTAACAGTGCTTTATTATTTTATTTTATTTTTTTGCGATAATTATGTCGTCAAGTAGTGAAGTATATATATATATATATTGTAAAACGTACCAACAAAACAGTATCACTAATCACGAACGAAATCAGAAAAACCTACTGCTAACAAATCGGTAAAGTAAGTCGTCAAATCCAAAAGGTACTACCAAATGGGTAGAGGGGAATAAAAAAGGGGTACTACCAAATAGGTAAAGGGGAATAAAAAAAGAAACAAACAAAGCATAAGCTGTGTTCGAAAGAAAAAAAACCCAAGACGAAAACCTTAACAAGATATATATATATATATATATATATATACTCCCTATTATAATAAAGACCGATATGTCAGCAGAACCACATATCTAAATGCAATGTAATGTGTTGTGACCAGACAGAAATGTGATTTTATTAAGTGTGGGTTGTTTTGATTAAACGTAGATGGCCTTCAATGTCTGAAGGTTATTTTCACTGTGTGTATTTTGGTCTCACGCGGTGTGAGGTCATAGCACCGCATTACAAATTTACGAACTGCGTCTGCTATTCGGAGACTGTTATCGCTGCATAGCAATGTTTTGTGTCAACACAAGATAAAATCATCTTTGATGGTAGATGTCTTTTTGTTAACGTCCCTACAATCTCCCTGAAGATGGCTCATGTGAGCCGAAAGCTTAGAACCAGCATAATAAAAAGATATCCAAATGTTGGAGAAGTTTTGTCTTTATTTTCACCAGAAATTAAAGCCAAAATACGATGTTTAGAACGGCTCACGATTAAACAAAATAGAAATTCATTGTTTGTTATATCTAACAATATATGTTTAGAAAATTATCTGCTACCTCACTTTAATATATATATATATATATATATATATATATATATATATATATATCAGAAGGTTTGGATTATTTTTTCTTATGTCTTAATGTAAAATATTCAACAGTAGATACATCAATATATATGTTTCCGTCATTTTTAAACGCCTAATCTATATAAATATTTAGCCTTCATTTTTGATAGCAGGGCCCCACTCGTATATGAATATTATTTCGAATTCACTTGTTTAGTCGGACAATCTTGGAAACGAGGAAGGGTGACATTGGGGAAAAGGGTGCATTGGACAGAAATGTTTGAGAACCACTGACATAACATATATTAATGACGTGCACACAATGAAAACAAAACAAACAGAATATAAACGTGTAGCGTTTAAGTCACGCCATGTTTAAACCGGTTTCGCAAAGCTTGACAACTCAGAGAACAAGTGTATAAATATCCCATACCAATTAGAATACATCTAATACGAATTTCAGACATAAAATGCACAAAGAAATTATTATACAAAAAAAAAAAAAAATACACAAACAAAAAACAAAGATAACAATTCGCATTAAAGATATCTTTCAACATGAGAGATGGTATTTTAAAATGTCTATAGCATGTTTTGTCTTTATTTTCATATTTATACCGGTATATATATATATATTAAAGTGCCCGTAAATTATTTGACAGATAAAATATTAATATTATCGTTTAAGAAAACCTATTTATATATATACTAGCTGTATAGCCCGGCGTTGCTCAGGGTTTTTTAGAGCTTGTGTTGAAATTGTAAGATCAAGTGCTTATTCAAAAAGCTCTAGTAAGAGGTTGTGTGGACGCGTAAGTTAAAAAAAATGGCGAAGTAATTATTGGTTTTGTTGTATTTGTAAAACGTGATTCATGCTAGGTTAATTTTGCCAATAAACGGATATGATGTATGTACAATTGGAAGAACGGGGGCAAGCCTTACAGGAGCCTGTAATATTATGCAATGACGCTATGCAACGTCGGAGGGGTTAGCACCTTGTAGAAAACGTGAAACATTTATGGCATATGATAAGGTAAATGTTACAAAAAAGAGCCGATTATTGTTGGAATACAACTAAGCGTTTCGGAGAAATAAACGATCGCAAAAGTCAACATTTTCCATTAATTTTTCCGGACCCTGTGTGTCAGTCGAAATTCGCATATCAGGGCATCAGACCTTGATCTACCAGTGACTCGATTTTGGTTGATTTTGAGTGAAGCGTCTTGAAGAAATGCATAAAAGTTCGAAAAAAAAACCCCAAAAAAACAACCGAAATTATGTTTGTCGTTGACTTTTGACGAACCTTGTATAATGATTCGAAATATTTTTCCGTACATTAAAAGTTCGGACCTTGATCTACAAGTTACCTGATTTTGGTTGAATTCGCATAAGGCCTCTCGGAGGAGAAGTGTTCGTAAATTCTAAACTTTTTGGTGATTTTTGTCGTACCCTGGAAATCGATTTGAAAATTTTTTACGTACTTCAAAGGCTCATGTCATGATCGACAAGTGACCCAATTTTGATTGAAATCGGGCCAAGGGTTTCGGAGAATGTTTCGGAGAAGGGTTCGTTAGAATGGAGACACACACTAATCCATTTATATATATATATATATAAATTTTGTTTTACTACAACGACGCTCTCCCGTTGATTTACCTATGACCTTTCTGATCAGAGTACAATTAAACAACATTTCTTAGAAAAACATAGCCATGTAGATAATATGAGACAGATTTTAATCAACAATACAATAATCCTCACTCATACACTCAGTAAAAAGAACTATCAGATATTGGAGGCCATCTACATTAAATCCAAACAACTCACACTTAATAAAATCATGTTTAAATCTAGTCATAACACATTACATTGCATTTAAATATATGGTTCTGTTAACATTTCGATCTCTCACGCGGTGTGACTTCATAGAACCGCATTACAAATTTACGAACTGCGTTTGCTATTTGATAACTGTTATCGTTGCTTAGAAAATTTTTATGTGAACACAAGATAAAATCATCTTTGATGGTGGATGTTTTTATGTTAAAGTTCTTGTAACCTCTCTGAAGATGGCT
Organism: Ascarosepion bandense; assembly: GCA_037127315.1. Classification (NCBI taxonomy): domain Eukaryota; kingdom Metazoa; phylum Mollusca; class Cephalopoda; order Sepiida; family Sepiidae; genus Ascarosepion; species Ascarosepion bandense. The sequence continues at coordinate 2,443,327 of JBBBDQ010000166.1, read as the reverse complement.
TGTGTGAACCGAAAGCTTAGAACCAACTTAATAAAAAATTATCCAAATGTTGGAGAAGTTTTGTCTTTATTTTCACTTGAAATTAAAGCCAAAATACGGCTCATGATTAAACATAATAGGCATTCATTGTCTCTTCTATTTAGCAGTATATGTTTAGAAAAGATAGATAGATAGATAGATAGATAGATAGATAGATAGATTTCCAATTACAGTTGGTTTCGTTACATTCACTTACTTGCAACTTCCATTAAGAAATGTATAAATCCACCTCATCTTCTCCCAGCTATGGGCTAATTAGTAAGATTTGTAACATTAAAACTATGACTATCTCTCGCTGCCCACCCCCCCCAAAAAAATTAATATATTTAGATTCCATGATTAAATAGCGCATAGGGGTGTTGATATACCACTAAAGAAAAACGACCAGCTAATACACAGATATTCTACGACTTGAATTTCTATGTAGAGAGCTAATTATACGACTGTCTCACAATCTCTCTCTCTCTCTCTCTCTCTCTCTCTCTCTCTCTCTCTCTCTCTGCGCATATATATATATATATATATATATATATATAATGTGGAGAAATTTTAGCAACTAGGTCCCACCCTTTTACAGTGAAACCGATAAAATATAACCACAATTTCTACTCCAACAGCTTCTTTTCTCGCACTTCCCGTCAGTGGAATTCCCTTCCGCATACTTGCTTCCCCGACAGCTACAATCTCCAGGAGTTTAAATGTAAGGTCAATAGACACCTCCTAACACACTAACTCGCACCCATTCCCGCAAACACTCTTCCTATGTACCTTCTTACTCGTCTATCACCCTCCTTCTGACATTTCCTATATCCAATCGCTCTCACAGCACCTTCTCCTATGTAACCCCCTGCGCTATAGTGGCAGTGGAATGCCTTGCTTGGGGTGAAATGATTAAAAAAAAATTGAGTAGTGTCATTTCAATCAGGCCGACTTCGAAGTTTTGTGAGGACATTATAGTAATGTCTTTACTCTTCAGGGTCATTTGATATCTGCTGCTGTTTTCCTTTTCCTTTGATATCTTTGACTGTGAATAACGCTTTTTGATAAATTTTGTATTACTTGTTTCTTAAGTGATGTAGTATTTGTTGGTGCTTTAAAAAGTAATAAAAAGCAATTAACCACCAAATTCTACACTATCAGCTCTAAGATTAACAGTTAAGACTCACCATGCCTCGCATACTGTAGAGAACCCCTCTCATTCCATTCTAGCAACTTCTTCTCACGTATCACTGGAATCAATTTCTTCGATCATTAAAATCTTAACTTGTTCAAGTCTAGGGTTAACCGTTATCTTCCCCACATATCCCCATAAATTGTGTCTCTTACTCTGTAACAATCTACTTCGAGTGACTCTTGGGTCTTGTACAGGGCAAAAATCATTGTAAAAAAAGGTTATAATGGGACGTATAGGTTCAGTTTATACCCGTGTTTGCAAGCATTGTGGTCCATTTAAATGGATATTTAAAATGTATGCCGTGGATACAGTCAGCCTATTCCAAGCCTCGGCGATAGAGCAAACTTAGCAATTAAGATTTCCGTTCCTGTTGTGGAGTTATTGAAGGCTAGTATTTGTGCTAAAATCGGTCCTAATAGGTTCGACGTACAAAACGTTAGGAGCTTGATATAATATGTATTACGCAGTGTAATCTTGCCAGGTCGCTGACTACTTTCGTATTCGACTGTCGACTATTATCGTCCAATATCAACTGACTCTCATTCCTCTTACTACTACTTAAATTTGGTGGGAGAGTCTATTCACTATAGAATAGATGTGTTTCACCATAATCAGTAATTTAAGTGCCATACGTGAAACACGCTTGGGCGATCATGTCTCGAAAGAGACATGACTGACTGGACAGAAGATTATCCCGCAGTAGGTTGTCATTGCTTTCTGCGGTAGATTGGTTGCCAGCCAAGGCTATAGAACCCAATCTGTCCTGTTATTTAACCCATAACTGGAAGGAAGAGACGAATTAATGCCTTTCGCAAGGGTGTTTGCGCGTAAGTGAATGCAATCAGTTCCTTAATCAGTGTTCTGTTATTGTGACCATTTGCCAGCCTAAGCCGATAATAATTGTGAAAAGATGAGAAGAGAGAAAGTTACAATAATGAAGCATTCCTTGAACATCGAAATTGATATTTACTTAGCGTAAATTGCAGTTGTAAAGCAGCCAACGGAGATCGAACTCACGACGGAAGTTATCGACTTGCTTAGCAAGCTAGCTCGACATAAAAACGCATTTTAGAAAAAGAAAGTTTTATACATAAAAATAAATACATTGATCAACGTATTCCCATTCGCCGGGGCGCATGCAAAAATAAATAAAATTTTTAAAAAAATACCCATCGTCCTCTCTCTTACTTTTTTTTCTCACTGTTATAAGTGAGCAAATTTTTATGTTCAAGTATTTTACTTGGTTTATAGGAATACAGTTTTAACATTATTCAGGATGAGAAGAATCGAATTGTGTTCCTCGTTTCTGATTGGAAGAAACCTGATGTTTTCATCTAAATAGAGTTGATCGATCGCCTTCTTTTTAGGATACTAGTTCACTCAATATTGCTGCCTTTCTGATCAGAACAACATATTTTATTAATTTTATTGATTAATTTTTCATGGAACCTGGCGGCGGCGAGTGGGACTCTTATTCGCGTTGTTTACCAAGGGTCCCAGATCTTTGAATTTAATCAATAAACATTTTAAAAAATGAATGATATTTTTCTTTTTTAAAGGTGCTTGTTGTATGGCAGGAAATGCTGTATAATTTCTTTAGAGATGAAAAAAAATCTTAAGGTAAGACAGATCTGGTTCTACAGAAGGATGCTGAGAATGCAATGGACAGAGCGTGTGGTTAAGACAAAGTGCCAGAGTGATTTACTTCATAATCAAGCTAGTAGAGGCGGTGGAAAATATGACACAAAAATACGAAGACGCACTGGAATAATGAAAAATACCTTCCAAAAGCTGCTTTTTTATCAAAAATTTAACAAGTAGAGAATTTATTTAAATTTAGTAGAATTTCTAATTTATTTTGGATTTAAAGAACAATAGTTGGGGTAATAGCGGTTTCTTTATGATGAAACATTCAGCATTTATTAGCAGAATAGTGAAAATACCGTCGAATGGAATTTATAAAATCTTTCTCTTTAAACAATTTTTCAGGAAAATAGTTTTTTTAAGATGGCAATTGACGATGCATTTAATTTTTTGAAGATTGTACGTGGTTATGAAAGAAAATAGAAAACGAAAGTGAGTACCACAGTTGCATCTCTTTCTTTCATGTGACATCGTTCCTTTGTCCTTAATAAGTTTTGTTGTTATACTAAAATTAACAAAACTAAGGTAGATCCTTTTTAGCTATATAGCAAGTAGTATAAAAACAATATATATATATATATATATATATATATATATATATATATATATATAAGCATGCAGTGTGGGTATAGAAGAATCCAAAGGAGTATCCTGTACATACAGTGGTAGGATAACTCTCTAAAAGAGCTCTATATATATATATATATATATATATATATAGAGAGAGAGAGAGAGAGAGAGAGAGAGAGAGAGCAAATATAAGAAAAATTAAGGCAGACACGTTATTTCATGGCAAATCGGATGTTTAGGCCTATTTCAGGCGAAGCATCATCAGCTTCCGTCTATATTGTACAAGAGATTTTACACGAATTATATATATATATATATATATATATATATATATATATATATATATATATATATATATCCTTGTGCAAATCAATTGAAACATCTGCTTTAGTTTCTTTTCTTTTCACCATGTTGTAATGGAATGTCCCACACTCCCTATCATCTATGTCGACTGACTATATTAATAGCCATATATAGTGAGCAAAGGAGATACCTGTGAATTGCTTCGACAATTACTAGCCTACCACCAGATTCCCTGTCTTTACAATAAACCTCTCTTCTTTCATCTACGCACGTGCTGCTGTTCTTTCACTGGAGCACCACCTTATCTGTTTGTAACCTCTTTAAAGGATGCAACACACCATATGGTCAGTTTTAGACCCACTGGAGTGACAGGGTGTAATCAATTTTTATTTTTCCTCAGATTAAGTCATTTGCAATGGTGTGTAGCAATACGAATCTATTTTCGGGGTGTAGGGTGAAATTTGTTTCGCCTTGAAAAGTATTACGTCATCGGTGATGGCATCAGATTTTTATCTCGCCCAGACATTATTGTCTCGACTATCGATTAGTTGTCCGAAGTCATTGTTTGCGATGGACGTTACTTCAAGGAGGCGTACGAAAATTGTAATGCTGCCTGAACACACTGGCAAGCCTTACAGAGAAATCACGGATATTGTTGTGTCAGTCTTTTAGCTACTTGTCGCGTCATCAAGGCAAAGAAACAAATTGGATCCATCAGTCCAAAAAGAAAAATGTGGTAGGAAAAGAAAAACAACACCAAGAGACGACGTGTGCGTGAGCAGAGAAATTTCAAAGATCCTAGGAAGACATCATTCGTTTTGTTTCAATTAATTTGCACAAGGTTTTATATATCTGTCTGCGGATGACTATTTACGCTCTCACACCCTGATTGAGCACACTGGAAGAATGGTAGACTTTGAAAAACAGTAGCTACTCTAGCAACGACGCATCATTCCTTCAGCAATGATTTAGAACACTCCCAGGTATTGGGCGTGTATAATGATAATATACACGCTAAGAAGTCTGCCTTCTACCGTGCACCCATAGCTCAGAGGTAGAATCGCCGACTGACGCCAATTCGGTCGGGTTTCGCTCCTGGGTTAAAAGCAATCGGAGTCTAACCGTACTGATGAGCTGTGATACAGCGAAACAGATCTGTCTGCGGATGACTATATATATATATATATATATGAGGTTGTAATATATTATAGGTTGACACACATGAAATGATACACTTTATGAGAAATGAATAAAACGCTTATGAAATGTTAAATACTTAATTTATTTAGCTGAAATAGACTCCATGTTGATGAACAATTGTTTTCCACCGTACCTCTAAATTCTTGACCCCATCTTTTTTTTATTTTCATCTTTTGATGTGATAACAATTTCAAATGCTTCGATTACTTCTTCCTTATTGGACAATGGAGAATGTTGTATTGCGTATAAAAAAGCGTGTACGTATATATATATATATATATATATATATATATATATATGATAAAAATTTTAGAATATGATATCAACACCTAGTGGCGTTTGTCTGCTTCATGCTTAAACTAAATCTTTAGACCATAATATGACCTGAAGATTGTGTTTAAGCATGAAACAAACTGTCAACGTTAGGCGTTGCCTTCAATGTTCACTTCTGTATATATATATATATATATATATATATATATATATATATGTCCACTTATATATATATACATATATATATATATATTCAGAAATTATAACATAAATATGTTATGATATCACTGCAAAAGTAGCTATGAATATGTTATAATATCACTATAAAAGTAGCTATTTTGTTCCGACACTTCTTGTGTCTTATCAAGTGGTGAGGTTTAGGGTTTAAAAAGATTAAAAACAAGCAAAACCCCTTTAATCAGTAACTTCTAATCTAATTTGGGGAATATGTGAGCAGACTCAAAAACATTGGGGGGGGGGGGGCATTAGTATTAATATATATATATATATATATATATATATATATACCCACACACACTATCTATATATTTATATAGATATTGCTGCCAAAATGCCTTTTGGAGAAAACAATTCATTCACAAATGAATAAACACGTAAAGATTTTATAGAAATCTAATTATGAGGTGATGTTTTTTTTTTATTTTTTTACACTTATAGATTTTGAAAATCTGGGTGTGGTTCATTTAGAAATTGATTGAACTTAATTTCTACGCGAAAAACACTGTTTTGCAATGTAAACACAACGTTTTAAAAAACAAACTTCACCGATTTTTTTTTTTTACATTGGACACAAATTTTATTTCACAATTTTCTCCTATCCCTTTTTAAGAATTTCATTATTAATTTAAAATTAAAATATCAAACGTTTCGCCTGTTTTTGTCGACTCGTCACCTTGTTTTCCAAAGCAACAAACAATAGCGTTAAGATGCCGTAATAGTTACATTATTGAATAAAAGGAAGTTAGAGTCTTATATTTGTGGCGTTGTTAATTTTCTGCTTTGAAAAATTCGAATAAACAACAGATGTTTTTTTCTTTTCATGTCTGCGATGTTAGTCGGGGGAATAATCATTTACATGTTTGATGATGATGATGATTTTTGCTCTTTGTTCAGGACAATCACATACCGAATCAGTACCTAGGATAAAGCAAGGTAGTAAATACACAATATCCTGTTTATTTAATTTTTCAATCATTTCACACCTAAGCAAGGTAATAAAGCCACTAAGACGTAATGTATTACTGAGTAGGAGAGAATTAGAAAATAATAAACATTATTAAAGAGAGAGAACAATAAATGAACAATAATTAAAAAGATAATGATTGACACTGCACTTAAATTTTTGAATATCAAAGTTGACTTGAAAAACAAGCCTGAAGTGCAGAAGAAACTGCTAGCAGAGAACTGAAGGTTACATCAGTTATTTCAATAGTAAAATAATGAGACCTAGCCGCCAATCTAGCACTGCGCTTAAACTCATAAGTTCTAGGTACCATCAAGGAAAGTGATATTTATTTTTTTAAATACAAAAAGATAGCACAAGGCCAACAGATTGTTTTGAGGAAAGGTTGGTTTTCAGCCTGTCTTATCTCAAGCTTAGCTAGCCACAATCACTGACCCTAGTATACTGCAATAATCCTTGCACCAAAACAACACGTTGAAAAGTATTACGTCATCTGTGATGGCATCAGATTTTTATCTCGCCCAGTAAGCCATTGTTTGCGATGGACGTTACTTCAAGGAGGCGTACGAAAACTGTAATGCTTACTACAGTCACCATAATATTGTAGGCTTTCTATGAAGTCTTAACTAGTCTCAATATATACAATTTGTCTGTGGGATGGAGAATAAATATAACAACTTTTAAAAATAAAACATCAATGAATATTTACAATTACATTTTTTATAAATCTACCATTCGTCCATGCATTAAATACTGTTGACATATTTGGTCGAGTGTTCGACAAAATCTAAATGAAGATCTGCAATATAATCGATCCTGACTTGGCATCTCGATTTCAGTCACTTTCTCACCGACGTGATGTGGCTTCCCTCTGTCTTTTCTACAAGTATTTTCATAGCAACTTCTCTGACGAGATTTTTCCCCTGGTTCCCCGAACACATGTATTTACTCGTGCTACTAAACTGGCATCTACGTCCCACCTTTTTACCGTTAAAATATTTAAATGTAACCGCTTCTTCTACTATAATAGTTTATTTTCTCGCACTTCCCATTTGTGGAACTTCCTTTCATTTGCTTGCTTCCCTGAGCGCTACCATCTCCAAAAGTTTAAAGCTAATTGTCATCTTCTATCTACTTGAATCCCATCCATCTCTTATCATTCTTCGACATCTCCTGTACCTTTTTTTCTCTCGCTATAACCCCCTTGCGCACCAGTGTTAGTCCTAACTTGCTTTGAGTGAAATGGTTTTTAAAAGAATTACTACAGAGGAAAGTTTATCAGAACAATTGCCAAGAAAGTATTTATAGAAAAGGCACAAGGAAGCTACGTTACGGCGGAAGGAAAGTGACTGAAGCCGAAATGCCAGGTCGGAACCAATAACATTGCTGATTTTTTTATTTTTTTACAGTCGTTTCACCACAAGCAAGACAGTACTGCCATTGGTGAGCAGGGGGTTACATAAGAGGAAAGTGAAGAGAAGGCAGAACAGGTCACATGGGGTATCGGAGAATGGGTAGGAGAAGGACGGAAACACTAGTGTGAAGAGACCTGCGTGAGAGTAGATCGGAAAAGGAAGAGAACAAGATACAGGGGGTGTCGGGGAAAGGATGGGAATCAAAGAGATAAGAGATGGCAATATACATTGCACCACAACGCGTATTATAAAAAAATGTTATTAAGAGGGGAGAACAGTAAACGAACAAATATTAAGACAAGAGAAGACAACGATTGACAATGCATTTCAATTTTTGAAAATCCAAGCTGACTGAGAAGCAAGAAGCCGGAAGAAAGTTCTACAAGAAGTGCGTAGAAGAAACTGTTAGCATAGAACTTGCGGTTACATCATGCCATTTCAACAGTAAAACTGTACTACACGTAAACTAATAAATTCGAGGTTCATAGAGGAAAGCTCATCAGAACATTTACCATATAAGTATTTATAGAAAAAGCACAGAGGAGCTACGTTACGGCCGTTGAAAAGTAACTAAAGTCGAAATTCCAGGTCAGAACCAATAACATTGCAGATTTTTTAAAAATTGTTTTTATAGTTATTTCACCCCAAACAAGGCAGTACTGCTACTGGTGCACAGAGGGTTACATAAGAAGAGAGTGAAGATAAAGCGGAACAAGTCACATGGGTGTCGGAGAATGGGTAAGAGAAGGATGGAAACACTAGTTTTGCACAAATATTCTTAGGAAAGGTATTAATCCGTCCCTTCTCTCAAGTTATGGGCTAAATAATAGGACAGATTGGGTTCTATAGCATTGGCCTGGCAACACTTTACTGCAGAAAGCGATGACAAACCTACAGGTTAAGAGGCTCATCCCTTGTTCCCTGTTTAGGACGTGGTTTCCGGCTTTCTCTTTTCAAATTTTCTCACTTTGTTTTTTTTTTTTCAATTGGAGTAGATAGATCTATCGCCCGGTTCACACTCCACCCACGTCTAATGAACAGGTTAAGAGGCTCATCCCTTGTTCCCTGTTTAGGACGTGGTTTCCGCTTTCTCTTTTCAAATCTTCTCACTTTGTTTTTTTTTTTTCAATTGGAGTAGATAGATCTATCGCCCGGTTCACCTCCACCCACGTCTAATGAACAGGTTAAGAGGCTCATCCCTTGTTCCCTGTTTAGGATGTGGTTTCCGGCTTTCTCTTTTCCAATCTTTTCACTATTACGTAGCCCCCTGCACATCAGTGGCGTTACCGCCTTGCTTGGGGTGAGACGATTAAAAAAAAAAACTAGTATGAAGAGAGCTGCGTGGGAGTAGAGCAGAAAGGGAGGAGAACAAGATACAGTTAGTGTCGAGGAAAGGATGGGAGTCAAGGAAAAAACTTTACTTCATAAAGCGAACGATAACCCCAATATTATTAACAGATGTATTTCCATTTGATAGCACTGCCATGTCTTTAAAAAGGAGTTTTTTTATTATACTCTTTAATCTCTATTTCTAGTCTATTAGCTTTTATATATATATTTGAGTGTCGACGTGGTGTAATCGTTAACAAGCTTGTCTCGCTCGATCAGTCACGACTAATTAGTGAATTCGATCCTTACTGGGTACTCCATACTTTTGGCTTTGTACCATATCTAAGCTATGTTTCATAAATTACTGAATACTTCGCCATGGTTAGCAAGCTTGTCTAGCTAGACTAAATAGGAATGAAGGGGACATTTACATTCAGTCAGCCAAGTGCCATATGTGCTTGGGCAAATATTTTCCCTTCGTTGCATTCTACGGTAAAGAACCCATAGCTGGAGGGAGAAGAGACGGATTAATACTTTTCCCAAGGGTATTTGCGCATAAGTGAATGCAACGAATTCAACTGGAATTCGAACTCGGCTCTCCAATCTCTCGTTCCAAGCCGATATCCACTGCACCACATCCGCAAATCTTCGATTTACATTAGCCCATCTTAATCCCCCAAGACAAAATACTAATTCCAATCAATTCAGCTCAGAAATGATATAAACCATTATGACTATTATTGTTGCTGCTGTTGTCTAATATCGGAGTAAAAGCGGGAGGGGGCACTTCAACTTGATGTAAGTGTTCGGAAGCTGTGTTTCTCTAGATCAGTTACTGATTTCGATCCTCACTGGGTGTCCCATACTTTCGGCCTGTTGTCATATCTATGCTATGCTTAATAAATTACAGAGTACTTCGTCATGGTCAACAAGCTTGTTTCATTAGACCAATTACGACAATCAAATCGGTGGGACTGACGGGAAACATTTACATAAGCGCATCTTAATTCGGCAAGACAAAAATTTAATTCCAATCAATTTTTTTAAAATCATATCACCCCAAGCAAGGCGGTAAGGCCACTGGTATGCAGGGGGCTACGTAAAAGTGAATAGATTGGAAAAGAGAAAGCCGGAAACCACATCCTAAACAGGGAACAAGGGATGAGCCTCTACACCTGTTCAATAGACGTGGGTGGAGTGTGAACCGAGCGATAGTTCAGTCTATCTACTCCAATTAAAAAGAAATAAACAAAAAAGAAAGTGAAAAGATTGGAAAAGAGAAAACCGGAAACCACATCCTAAACAGGGAACAAGAGATGAGCCTCTACACCTGTTCAATAGACGTGGGTGGAGTGTGAACCGGACGATAGTTCAGTCTATCTAATTAAGATCAGAAGTGATAGAAACCATGATTATTGTTATTGTTGTTGTCTAATACCCGAGTTAATTATTTATTCTTTTTTTCTGCACGCTGAATGGAAGCGGGAGGTACTTCAAATTGATGTAAGGGTTCGGAAGCTTGTTTCTCAAGATCAATTACGACATAAATGGGTTTGATTCTCACTGGGTGCTTCATACTTTCGGCCTTGTGCTACACTTAAGTTATTCATAATAAATCACTGAGAACCCTGTCATAGTTAACAAGCTTGTCTCGTTAGACTGATTACACTTGATTAGTGAGTTCGATCCTCACTGAGTGCCCTATACTTTCGGCCTTGTGCCACATCTAAGCTGCGCTTAGTAAATCGCTATTAGCTTTTATATGTCTGTCGGTAAAGTTAGAAAAACGGAGACCCCCATGGCTTTCTGCAACTGGTGAGGTTCATATTATCTTTTCCTTTCGGCTTTACGTTCGGGACGATCCCTTCTTTTTCTTGATGTACCGTGTCCTTTTAGGACGTAGCTGATCATGGACCTCCACTTACTCCTCTCTCTTGTCGTTCTTTAAACTTTTCCTCTTGGTATCTCTCCCAAACACTGCTGCGTCATCCACTTGCTCATGCTCATCAGATATGTCTCACGTTGCTTTCCCTGTCTCTCTTTCCCCCTATTCATCGCATGAGTCAATCCTCACTGGGTGTCCAATACTTTCAGCCTTGTGCCACGTCTAAGCGGCGCTTAGTAAATCTCCTATCCATCTCATGAGTATTAGATTCAGATTACTTGGAAAGCATATGACAAGTTCATATTTCAATTAAAACCACCTCCTTTGAAGATTACCGTCTGCCTTTTGGTAAAACTACACAATTTTACTCTAACTCACTCTTCAATCAGAATTGCACATTCATAACAAATTTTTTTAATGTAGATCACAAGCCTTTCTAGATTTAAGTGTAGATCACAATCGCGTGTAGATCACATACTATAATGTCACTATTTTATAGTTATCTCAAGTGGGCATTTCTGAAACATTAGTCATTCTGGTCTATAATTTTTTATATATCTTAGTCGGAATAGTAGAGTTCAAAAGAATAACGGCAACTGTCGCTGCTGCTACTACTACTACAACAACTGCTATTATTACTATTTATTATCATGTTGATGGCGTATCACAATAAAAGAGTCAATAGGAATTCCTTTCTTGGGACATAGTGCCAACAAGACTCCTCACAACTCAAGAATTATTTTAGAGAATCCTTGCAGAGTAAGTGATTGCAATTTCCAGGCGCTATAGAATCTTCATTTCAATTATAATCCCCACTAAGCTCTTTTCGCAGTTTTCTTGGTGATGTTCCAAGCACAACCATTACTACAAGGATTACTTCAACAATTTTTTTTCAATATTTTACGTTTTTTTGTATATCAGTCAGTCAGTTAAGTACCGTACGTAATACGCGCTTTTGGGCGATCATGTCTCGAACGAGACATGACTGACTGGGTAGAAGATAATCCCGTAGTAGGTTGCCATTGCTTTTTGCCGGTAGACTGGTTGCCAGCCAAGGCTATAGAACCCAATCTGTTCTATTATTTAACCCATAACTGGAGGAAAGAGACGGATTAATACCTTTCCCAAAGGTATTTGCCCGTAAGTGAATGCAAGGAATTCACTTTGTATATCACTCTTGTATAATAGAAGACAGTAAAATCAACAACATGACAATGGCTGTTTTCTTTATCGATAGCGAAAAAATAGGGACTCAATGTTTCAATGACATGATTTATCTGGACCGAGAAATCCTGTTATATCTTGTGACTGTCATTTTTTACCACTGCCTCTGGCTGATATTTAAACCATTTCTCTTTTACACTATAGCCAAACTTAAGGCATATTTCCCGATGGATTCTCGTACCAATCCAATCATGGTTGAGGTTAGGCAACTGACAAAGAAATTTGCGGCACTAAAAGGGGACATTTACATTAACACATCTTAATTTACCAAGACAGAAATCTAATTTGAATCAATTAAGCTCAAAAGTGATATAAGTCGTCGTCGTCTAATACCAGAGTTATTTATTCTAGTTTTTCACATTCTGGAAGTAGACGGTGGCACTTCGACTTAGTGTTAGGGTTAGCAAGCGTGTCTTACGAGTGAGTAGTCAGTTCAATCCTCACTGGGTGCCCCATACGTTCTGACTTATGTCACATGTAAGCCACGCTTAGAAAATCATTTGGGCATCTCGACTTGGTGGAAAGGTTAGCAAGCGTGTCTCACTCGATCTATTACGGGTGAGTAGTGAAATCCTTGGATGTGCGTTGTGGTGGTGTAGTGGATGTCGATTCTGAACAACAAATTGAGGAGCCGAGTTTGAATTCCTCGCATTCACTTACGCACAAATAACCTTGGGAAAGGTATAATCTTCTGCCCAGTCAGTCATGTCTCTTTCGAGACATGATCGCCCAAAGCCTGTATCACGTATGGCACTTAACCAACTGAGTAAAATCTGGGCGCACAAGACTTTCGATCTTGTGCCACACTTAAGTTTCGCTTAAGAAAACCAGTGAAACAAAACTGGGATTTTTTTTTAATTTTCGATTTTGCTATTATGACTTTTCAGATTTTGAAATGTGCAACTAAATAAATACGAAATACGGAAACAGTTTTCAAAATCGAAAAGAAACCTGTAGTAAAGTGGGTGTAAATGCCAGACACGCATCGACTTAGCTTAAAAAAGATTTGCGGGGATGAAGAAAGATGGCGTGAAAGATTTGGATAGGAAACGTGAAGCTTCAGAGTTTCAGAGGGCGATTTTAGTAAGAATAGCATGCTTGTGGCACAAGGCCGGTAGAACAGAGCACCCAGTGAGAATCGTGTCATCCGCTCAGTCGTAATCGATCTAGCGAGACAAGCTTGCTAACCATTACACTACGCCGATGTATTCACGTCGGAGAAATGATGTGTGGTCGCATTTTGAGAAATGAAAAATTTAGAAAAGGGTGGTTTTATTTTGGGAAAAGAGGTTTTTTCGGATGTGAAAAGGGTGATTTTATTTTAGGAAAAGAGTTTTTTTCGAATGAAAAATGGTGGTTTTATTTAGGGAAAAGAGGTTTTTTTCGGACTAGAAAAGGGTGGTTTTATTTTGAGTAAAAAGTTTTTTTCTATGTAGGATAATGGTGATTTTATAAAGGGAAAAAAAGGTGTTTTCAGATGAGAAAGCGGTGATTTTATTTTAGAAAAAAAAACGCAGTTTTATTCTGAAGAACGGGATGTTTTCAATGAAGAAAAAAATGGTTTCATTTCGTGAAGCATCTGTTTTCTTTTTTTTTTTTATCACCCCAAGTAAGGCATTTTACTGTCATTGTTTTGCAGGGGGTTTAAATAGGAAGAAAGTTATGAGAAAGAGTGACAGGTTATAGGGGTGTCAGGAAGTGGGTAAGAGAAGTATGAGGATACTGATGAGAATGTAGTGGACGGAGAAGGGAGAATGAGAGAGATGATGCAGGTTAGTGAGATAGGAGATGACTATTGACTTTACATTTAAATTCTTGGAGATTGTAGCTATCAGGAAAGCAAGTAACTGGAAGGGAATTCCACAGGCGGGAAGTGCGAGAAAAGAAGCTACTGGAGTAGAATTTGCGTTTACAGTTTATTGGATCTCACAGTAAAAGGGTGGGACCTAGTTGCTAATCTTGTGGTTCGAGTAAATTTGTATATAGGGAGCACCAGTGAGCTAAGTTCATCGGAGCAGAAGCTGTGAAAGTAGTTGTAGAAGAGACAGAGGGAAGCCACACTGCGCCGGTGAGAAAGTGACTGTATCTGAGCTACCAAGTCGGGATCTATTACATTACAGATTCTTTGTTGGATTTTGTCGAGGACACCTAGGTGGATAGCAGGAGCACCCGACCTGATATGGCAGCAGTGTTCAATGCACGAGCGGATGGTAGATTTATATATGTGTAGGATTGTTTTAGACGGGAAAACTTCCTGGCCCTGCACAGAGAACCGACCTTCTGAGCAGCGGATTTTGCTATGGATTCTATACAGTCATTCCACTTGAGGTCTGTTGTTAGAGTTAACCCGAGGAGCCGCAGTATTTTACTTTCAGGGAGACTAGATAGTGATTGTCTGTAGTGGTTAATAGATAGCAGCTTCGTTTTGGAAGCATTGAAATTCACGAGCCATTTCTTACCCCAGTCCACCACGGAGTGGAGGTCTTTTTCAAGCTCTGCAGCGTGGTTTGCTTTATCAATCTCGGCAGATTTTTGATCAAGGCGAGAGTAAAACGTAGTATCGTCAGCGTATATGCCTACTTGAGATCTTATTACATCGGGGAGATCGTTAATGTAGATAAGGAAAAGCGTGGGACCTAGAATAGAGCCTTGAGGAACACCCGCGTTCGTGTGATAGTATTGGGACATATGCATCCTTCCTCTCTCTCTCTCTCTCTCTCTCTCTCTCTCTCTCTCACACACACACACACACACTCTCACCTCCCTGTCTCATGCTCCTTTCTGCGTCCACTACATTCTCATCAGTATTCTTATCTTTCTCTTACCCTCTTCCTGACACCCCCTGTAACCTATCACTCTTTCTTATAACTTACCTCCTATGTAACCCCCTGCTCAACATTGGCAGTAAAATGCCTTGTTTGGGGCGACACGATTATATATAAAAAAACAGAGACACATTGTCTTCAATTTTTATTAGATGAAGCGTTGTCAACCAGGTTTAATTTTGTATTTCTTTCATCTTAATTTTATTCGCTTATCATCGCAATTACTGAGTCCGTCAGTCTGCGGCCATTAGTAAACAGCACATATCAGAGATAACGAATAAGGTCTAGGAAATACGCAAAGCCGTCTACATTTCAAAGTAATATATGTAAGTCATCTGTTCTACCATTCATCATCAGTCACATGACCAAGTGCGGTCATATGTTCTCTACGCAACTGATCACGTGACCAGTTCCCTTCATGTGTCTGTATTGAAAGCCGGAGAAGCATTCCTTCATGCATAGCGTATCTTGAGCAAGTAAACCTGGTGGAGGCCATTCCTCTCCAGGTGAAACTATAGATCTGATGATAAAGAACACATGGCCACTGTTTTCACCTGAGGAACCCTCTACTCTCGTCGTAAACTTTGGTCTCGGAAGCTCTTTCGCCTACCGAGGCTATATCATCACCACATTGGTTGCATTGGTTGAAGGAGCTCAGTCTACATTGTTGATCCGATAAGAAGATCCTTTGACCTTTTTAATCCTGCAGTGCCACCAGCCTCTCGGGAAAAGCCTGTTGAGAGAACCGGTTTAGTTGCCGATAACACGACTATATGGCATGTAGTACTTGGTTACATGGTTCAAGTATTATCGTATCGTGATCTGACATGATATTCTACCAATACAGCTGCTAGTATTCAACGCTTACCAAAGATAAAATCTCACCATATAAACTGATTCATTGTGTTGCGCATAATGTATTATTTGAAATTTGCAGTAATGTATTTTATGAAAATGATTTACTATGAAAGGTCATTGAAAAAAGTTTTTACGACTGATAAGACATGTGAGTGAATTTTACACGATGAAAGCATTGACAATGAATCTAACAAAAGGAAAGAATTGACAATAAATTTTACTAGAGAAAAGCATTGACAATGAATTAGACAAGATGAAAGCATCGACGATGAATTTGACTAGGAAAAGCCTTGAAAATGAAACTGACAAGGGCTATCGGGCTAGGTACGTATACTACCGGCCATAATTATGAGGCCATCCCAGTTTTTTAATAGAAATGATGTATTTAATACTATTTTTAAATGGATAATTCTAAATGAATATAAAATGGTTCTTTTGTTATTAATTACTTTGCGAAAATTTTACAAGGCAAGGAAGCAAAGATGAAGTCGTTCGAATCACCCTAACTTTTCTTCTTTCTTTCATTGATGAAACTGTAATATAGTAATTATTAAATATTTGTAAATTCATCTGATGCACATTTTATTGTGCAATATTAACAAAAGAACCATTCTATTTTCATGTACAATTATTCACTTGACAATAAATACTAAACAATTGTATGAAATGCATCATTTTTAAGACACTGTGATGGCTTAATAATTATGGCCGGTAGTGTAGATATTGTTGTGCACTGACACATCAAAAACGAATCTAAACGTTGATATTCCACATTATTTGAAACAAAAGGCTAGGAAAGAAACCTCCATCAATACTGGAAAGTGCAATAACAGCGGATCTGAAAATTCTATTTGCTTAAAAAAGTATTTTAAGAGAAAGATGTTGCACTGGCTGCTCGGGCAGTAAATTCCAAATGTTTCCTTATAAGGAAACGGCTACTATTAACAATGCTGTTAAAGATGAGGAGAACATATATTAGAATTTGATCCCGGCCTAATGGCCAGTGAGAGAAGAAAGGTCTAATCTGTGTCTCTTTTTAGTCAATGAATACCGAATGTTTTCGGATAAAGAAACTTCTAATATTACCCCTGCAATTACCATTTTCCTTTTCCTACTCTATTTTTCGTGTATCTGAGAAGCGTCCCCTGAAATCATCTTTCTTCGGCAAATATCTAGAGTAGTAACAGACGAACAAAAAATATATAAACAAATTGACCTTGTCTTTTATTTACATCGATTACGAGATAGTTCAAGGGTCGATATTCTGTTTGGATTTTTCTTTCAAGAGTCGATACTCTGTTTTGATTTTTTTCTCATTAATCAGATTAAATTTCCACCGACTTGTGCTCTGGATGAAAAATTGGTAATATAAAAGAATGCGAACAATAAATGTCGATCACTTGACGTTGACGTAACGATTGAAAACTCGAGGAGACAAACGGGATCTCGTTGGTCGCGTTCAGAATGCGACTAAATTTCTGAAATCCATATTTATCAGAAAAAAGGCAACAGCCTTTTTTTATTTTATTTCTTTAGTTTACAGTAGACAAATATATGTTTACTTGTGTAGATACGTAGCTTACATCGCAATTGAAATAATTCCACATTTTCACCGGTACTAGGAGTTGTTTTATATGATTGTAAAAATCGAAGGACAAAAATAAAAAAAAACATAAGAACATCGGAGAGTTTATCGACAACTTCGAGTAAAATACTCATCACCTCAACGAAAACTGTGAAAATGTCAATAAAAAAATCAACAGACAGTCCATGTCAGTTTTCTTTAATCAAACTTGTTTAATGAATACTGACAGCCTAAATATGCTTTATATACAGAGTGCGATGGATAAATTATCGCCCTTTTATAATTTTTTTTATAATAATATCGCCCCAAGCAAGGCATTTCCTGTCAGTGTTTTGCAAGCGGGGGTGGGGGGGGGGGGTTACATAGAAGGAAAGTTATGAGAAAGACTGACAGGTATCAGGAAATGGGTAAGAGAAAAAAAGAATACTGATGAGAATGAAGTGAGCGGATAAAGGAGTATGAGAGAGAGGATGCAGGTTAGTGAGATAGGAGATGACTATTAAGTTTACATTTAAATTCCTGGAGATTCTAGCTATTGGAGAAGCAAGTAAATGGAAGGGAATTCCACAGGCGGAAAGTGCGAGAAAAGAAGCTACTGGAGTAGAATTTACAATTTATTGGTTTCACAGTAAAAGGGTGAGACCTAGTTGCTAATCTTGTGGCTCGAGCAAATTTATATAGAGAGAGCACCAGTGAGCTAAGTTCATCGGAGCAGAAGCTGTGAAAGTATATGTAGAAGAGACACGGAGAAGCCACATTGCACCGGTGAGAAAGTGACTGTATCCGAGCTGCCAAGTCGGGATCTATCACATTACAGATTCTCCGTTGGATTTTGTCAAGGACACCTAGGTGGATAGCAGAAGCACCCGATCAGATATGGCAGCAGCATCCAATGCACAGGCAGATAGTATCTATCTAAACTTATTTATAAATGGAATTTTGTCTGTGTGTGTGCATGTGTGTGTGTGTGTGCGTGTCCGTTACCTATAGACTCCAAAACGGCTGAAACTGATTTTCTTGAAAATTTACACAGTTGTACTTTAAGCGTCTGCGAGTGTTCTTAGCTAGGTTTTGTGTCGAGGTACCCCCGATAAATATCGAAAATCGAAAAAATCGGGTTATAGAAGGAGTGGTCCGATTTTAATCAAATTTGATACACTCATAGACAAAGGCATAAGAAACGATATTCAGAAGTTTCAAGGTTGCAGTTGTTACAATAGTGCAGAAAATCGATAATATCTATATATAAAAAGGCAAGATATTTGTGCGTGTGTCTGTTTATCTGTCTGTATGTCCTTTATACAAATCCACAATATTTACCCGATTCTCACCAAACTTCACACAAATATTCTTTAGGCTGAGTCTGGGCTCCAGGACCATGGATTAGTTTTAAAGCTTTCATTACACCCGAGCAACGCCGGGCCATACTGCTAGTATTTATATATGTGCAGGATTGTTTCCGGCAGAAAAAAATTAATTTATATTTTAAATTTCGGGCATTTGAGTTGTTAGGTTTTTGCTTTTTTCGACTGCACAGTACAGTAGGGTCAGTTAGTCACCGTCTGTAGGAAAAAGAGTACCAATAACGCAATTCACCCCGCCAGAAATTTAGAAACGGCATGCTGCACTGCTTGGCATTCGCACCGGAAATTTCAGTTAGAACATTTCAGAGTGCTTGGGTGTTAATCTGTGGACAGTACAGAGGATTCGGTAAGAGTTAGATGAGTCTAATGGTGATTACGAATATACGGCAGCTCGGAAAACTCAAACCCTTCTGATAAGAAAAGAACTCCCAAGTTTGTTGTTGAAGGCCTCAAACCCATCAAGTGTCTGCTGGATGATCCTATGTCTGCACTAGGACTCAGTACCATGCTACACAAGCAGAAGAACCCAGTCATGGCTGTCAGACAATTTAGAGACAGCATCCTACTTAATCCTAGCTCTATGGACCCATCCCTGATATTTCTGCAATCTTACGCTAAAGCAGAATCAGCTCTGCAGGATACTGCTGACGAGCAAAATAAGAACTCGCGATTGATCTACTCCTCTGGGCACCTATCCATGGAACAAAACGGCTTGGTCGCCCAGCAATCACCTGCATTGACTAATTATGTAATGACACAGAATTCGACTTAAATGATCTTCCAAACTTGTTGCGGGACTGGGATGGTTGGCGTGATAGACTCATGAATATCCGAGCCAGCTCGATCCAATAATATATATATATATATATATATATATATATATATGTGTGTGTGTGTGTGTGTGTGTGTGTGTGGCCACACTGATGAGCTGTGATACAGCGAAACAGGCTTGTATGAAGATGACTACTATATTATGCTCCCATTACGATTGAGCTCTCTAGAGAAGAAAATTTTAGAAACAGTTTCCACTTCTGCGATATAAGCATTACTCTTCAGAAATAAATTGAGTTATTTCGGTGACTAGCGTGTGTATACACTGCTTATATACAGGATGTTAAAATTTCCCTTCTCTGAGTCCATGCGCTTATGTCTTTGGGGATAGCGACTCCGACTGACAGCAAATCAGTCTAGTTTCGATCCCGGCCAGAAGCAGTCTAGTCACACTGATAAGCTGTGATACAGCGAAACATATATATATATATATATATGAAATGATTTGTTTGAACATCATTTTTGATCGATATTATCTATTTATATCTATTGGCCTGATTATTTACGATAAACTTTTATTACGAAAATGTGTGTCATTCGGCAGGATTCGAACCTGCGACCTCTATCCACATAAAGGGGAAGCTGCCAGTTGATCTGGCAATGTCTTAGACCTCTCAATTGTGTTATATAGGCTTGGTTAAAACCTCGTTTAGACTGGAGGTCATTCGTGGTCGAGAGGTCTAAGACGTTGCCAGATCAAATGATAGCTTCCCTTACATGGATAGGGGTCGCAGGTTCGAATCCTGTCGAATGACACGCATATTCGTAGTAAACATTTCTCGTAGATAATCAGGCCAGTAGATATAAATAGATAATACTGTTTAATTAAAAACAGAATATCTACTTAAATCGATCAAAAATAATGTTCAAACAAATAATTTCAAATTATCGGTTGTTTATAACCAAGTTTCGTTAATCTTCGTTAATTTCCGTACGATATATATATATATATATATATATATATATGAGGTCATATCAACATCATAAAGATAAACATTAAGCGGACATATACATAAGCGCGCTTAAAAGAAGTCAACATAATATAACGCAGTTAAATATCAACATTTCCTACACCACTTAAGAAACAGCCCCCCCCCGACCCGAAAAAAGACAAAGATAAACAAGTTCATTTAGTGTCAAATTTGGAATCTTTTTTCTTGGTGCCTATCATTCACTGGAATTTTATGCCGCCATTCGAGGCTTCTCACTAGTTTCTCTTTTATTTTTTACCCAAAATGTTGAAGTGAATCCCCCTAACAGAGACTGTGAATAATAATAAGCTCCGTCAACAGATTATGGTAGCGCTGAAGTAGTTCATCGGCACCGATCTTAGACAGGACCAGAATGGTGATGCTATTCATGAACACCCTGGAATTTGTTTCTTAGTCATCACTCCCTTTGCTGTGTTCACCACACCTCAAATTATGAGTTCCATGAACATAATGAAAAAAAGTAGTGAAATCACACACCCTATCATGATACCGACATCGAAGGTTTGCGCCTTGGTGGTGTATCTCTCAACAGTTAAGTGCATAAACTTTGCTCTGAAATATTTAATTTCCAACCTTACAAGGGGAATTGAAAAAATTCAAGAAACATTCAAATTGATTAAGTTGTCAAAAGTTTGTTTATTTAATTTTTTTTTTTTTTTTTGTTGGTTTAATATTAGTAGTACTTTACTTTTTGGCTTACATGTTTTTTTTTTACAGATATTATTTAAATCAGTTTATTAAAATCAAAAGTCAGAACTATTTCAGAATTTTAAGTAATCAACTTCATCCATGGTTAAGAAACTGTTTTCGATGGGAGATGTCATCTTTCAGGATGATAATGCGCTCATTAAAACTGCTAAATTTGTAACTAAATAACAAGAGGAACATTCTTGTGAAGTAGAACATCTTATCTGGCCACCACAGTCCCCAGATCTCAACATCATTGAACATTTATGGTTCATTTTAGAAGCATTTATGATTGATTTTAGAAATCTCATAAAAAAACTGCGCTTTCCGACGGTTTCACCTGAAAAGGAAACACAGGTTCAAATCCTGCCAGAGAGCGCTTTTTTTAATAAGATTTCTCGAATATTCAAGCCGGTAGACGAAAATAAATAAATGTACTGAATTACGGGTATCCACTAAAAATGATTTTTAAGTAATAAAATGCATTCTATATTTGGTTTTGCTTTTGCTATGTCACCCGTCGTGGCGGACAAACATAATCTCGCTGCTGACCTCGAACGGGATCTACACTCTGTGGTGAATTGGGGCAAGAAGTGCCTTGTCAACTTCAATGCGTCTAAGACCAAGCTGTTGTCTGTCAATCATCACAGGCAACCTCACCTGCCTCCCATAAGCAGGGACCAAGCGAGTCTCCCTGAGATCAATACACTGCGCCTCCTCGGCCTTACCCTCTCTTCTGATCTCAAATGGAACCACTACATCGAGTCCATAGCTAAATCTACTGCTAAGAAGGTTGGATCACTGTGTCGGGCCAGGATGTTTTTTCCGCCTGAATCCATCCTGCATATATACAAATCAACCATTCGTCCGTGCATGGAATACTGCTGCCATATATGGTCAGGCGCCCCTGATGTTCATCTCAGTGTTCTCGACAGGCTCCAAAGGAGAATCAGTAATGTGATAGGTACTGACTTGGCGGCTCGACTACAGCCACTTCCCCACCGACGAAATGTGGCCTCCGTTTGTCTGTTCTATAAATACTTTCATGGCTTCTGCTCGAACGAACTTAAGTCACTGGTGCCTCCTCAACAGGTGTTTACTCGTGCAACCAGATTGGCAACTGGGTCCCACACATTCACAGTTAGGTTAGCCAAATGCAGACGACAATTCTACTCCTGCAGCTTCTTCTCTCGCACTTCCCGCCTGTGGAACTCGCTCCCATATTCTTGCTTTCCTGACAGCTACAACCTCCAGTAATTTAAATGCAATGTCAATACTCATCTATTAACCACTTGACTCTAGTTCTTTCCCTACTCCGTATATCCTTTCCTTTCTCTACACCTTTGAAACTGTCATCACACCTGCATTCTCATCCTTCTATTGCACCTTTCTAACTGGTTCGTCTTCCTCTTCACTCTCTTTTAATTAATCTTTTTACACTTATGTAGCCCCCTGCACATCAGTGGCATTACCGCCTTGCTTGGGGTGATACGATTTAAAAAAAAACTCTATATATAACCATTAAAAGAAATCATCGATTTGGCGTATTTGTTTCAGAAATCCTACTTGGGATATTAACAGGTAAAATCAAATGTCAATTGCAACGCATTTCTATAATAAAATAAGTTTTAATGAATATTTATATCAAGATAATTTGCTCCGATGAACTTAGCTCACTGGTGCCCCCTATATATAAATTTACTCAAACCATAAGATTAGCAACTAGGTCCCACCCTTTCATTGTGAAACCAATAAATTGTAAATGCAAATTCTACTCCATTAGCTTCTTTTCTCGCACTTCCCGCCTGTGGAATTCCCTTCCATTTCCTTGCTTTCCTGATAGCTACAATCTCCAAGAATTTAAATGTAAAGTCTATAGTCATCTCCTATCTCACTAACCTGCATCCTCTCTTTCATGCTCCCTTCTCCGCCCACTCCACTCTCATCAGTATTCTCATCCTTCTCTTACCCACTTCCTGACAGCCCCTAACACCTGTCACTCTTTCTTATGCAAAACAGTGGTAGTAAAATGCCTTTGCTTGGGGCGATATGATTATAAAAAAAAAAGTATTCTGTAAAATCTTTTAGTATTTTATGTATAACTTCTATATAATAGCAAGTCATGAATAAATATTATTTTAAAGTTTACAAAAATATTTTAAAGTTCAAATGATGCTTGTAGTTCATCAAAAGTTCCACACTTTGCATCTTCGAGAGACTGTGTTACGAACATCAAAAGTTCCACACTTTGCATCTTCGAGAGACTGTGTTACGAACATCAATATTCATGCAGACTTTAATCAAGGGAATTCTTTCTAAATTCGCAATAATACCGGAGATAAAGTTCCTGAGAATATTTGACATTTAAAATATTAAATTAATTTACATATATAAACTATTTCTGCACTTAACATAATAAAATAAAAGGTAAAATAACAAAAATGAAAATATACTGCGTGGTGGGGAGGTAACGACATATATTTTAGGATTTTTGTAACAACTCAATGGCATGTTATGTTTTTGCATACAAAAATCGCATTGAAGTCAATACAATGAACTAGCGTTAATTAATCAGAGACATGGTCAAGGAAACTAAGACATGGACACCAGACAGACACATACCTGTGATCAGAAACAAATGGACGCGAGTAACTCATGATTTCAGGTGGCTCCCAACCCCAGATTCAGGAGTATTCCGGGCTATTTCGGTATATTCCGGCTTTCTCCGGGTTATTTCGGTATATTCCGGTGAACTCCGGGTTAATTCGGTATGTTCCGCTGTATTCCTGGTTAATCCGCGGTATTCACTGTAAATCCTAAAGCTCTCCCCATTAAAAACCGGATGAACATTATTGAAACAGGCAGAAAACATCAGACTTACCTACAAAAGAAAAAAAAACATGATAGTGATAACAAGTTCAAAGAGATATTGTTTTTTTTTTTGCTTTTGTTATTTTTCGGTCATAATTTAACAGCTGGACTGAACGCAAATCAGGTAAATGTTCGTTTTAGGTGCCGACGGCTTTCCCCCCCTTCAAATTTATCCAAAATAGCATTATTTCTGTGCAAATGTATATGCTGAACTCAAATCAACAATTAGTTATGGAAGAAACCTACCTTTTTTGCTTTGAAAGTCCATAAAAAAACGAACTATACCTCGCACTTTTTCTCTCCCGTAACTTTCACGAAGTCATGTAATTAACTGCAGAATGACGTTCTACGTAGGCAGCAATTTTCTGTCGAAATTTGGTCGATTTTCTTCCTTTACTGAAACTTCCAGCGATGTACTTCCTGTCATGAAAGTAATAAGCGTAGAAATACAATAGCACATTACTTTCATTACCGGAAGTACATCGCCGGAAGTATCAGTAAAAGAAGAAAAATCGACCAAAAATCTGCCAAAATTCGTTGCTTACGTAGAACGTCATTCTGCACTTAATTACATGACTTTGTGAGAGTTACAGGAGAGAAAAAGTACAAGATATAGTTCGTTTTTTTATGGATATTTAGATAAAAAAAATAGTAAGTTTCTTCAATAACTAACAGTTGATTTGAGTTCAGCATATACATTTGCACAGAGATAATGCTATTTTGGATAAATTTGAAGGGGAAAAGCGTCGGGATTTACAACGAAAATTTACCGCAAATCATACAGAAAGATAAATATAATGAACTATAAGGATTTATTTATAAAATTCCGAATTCTATGTTCGTTGAACAGCTTTTTTCAGCGAGAAAATTCTCGCTTCTTCAGCGACGATCATAAACAAAAAAATTTATTTATTCAAATATGGTACAAAAATTCATATACCGGAAGGAGCCCCTTTTAATTTTTCAACGAATGTAGAATCCGGAATTTTTTAATATACTATACATATTTTGCTCTGTAAGTAAATAATACTATTTACATCGAGCCCTCCAACAGCATTGTTTTTAATAATAATAAAATTAATATTAATAAGATCTGTTTTTTTTTTAATTTTATCAATATGCTTATTCCATTTTGGGGATTATTTAGGCTCTCACACCTTGATTGATCACTCTGGAAGAATGGTAGACTTTGAAAAACAGTAGCTACTCTGACATGTACGCATCGCTCATTCAGTAAAAATGAATTAGAGCACTCTGGCTATTGGGCGCGTATAATGATAATATACACGCTAAAAAGTCTGCCTTCTTCTACCGAACGCTTATAGCCCAGAGGTAGAATCGCCGACTGACGCCAATTCGGTTGGGTTTCAATCCTGGGTTAAAAAGCAATCGGAGTCTAACCGTACTGATGAGCTGTGATTCAGCGAAACAGATCTGTCTGCGGATGACTATTTAAGCTCTCACACCCTGATTGAGCACTCTGGAAGAATGGTAGACTTTGAAAAACAGCAGTTACTCTGGCATTTACGCATCGTTCATTCAGCAATGAATTAGAACACTCTCAGCTACTGGGCGTGTATAATGATAATATATACGTTAAAAAGTCTGCCTCCTCCTACCGAGAGCCCGTAGCTCAGCGGTAGAATCGCCGACTGACGCCAATTCAGTCGGGTTTCAATCCTGGGTAAAAAGCAATCGGCTGTCTAACCGTACTGATGAGCTGTGATACAGCGAAACAGATCTGTCTGCGGATGACTATATATATATATATATATATATAAAGAGGGAAAGCGGCAATATTTCGTTTATAAGTTTGGGCAAGTTAACGTATAATGGAAAAAATTAACTATAACGTGTTTCATCTGATAAGAGAACTTCAACATACTAAAGTATTCATTATTCACCGATAGAAAATAAACAAAGATGTTGGAACGTTGCAATTTAAATTATATTTATATATTTTTAGACGTTTCTGGGCAATTTACTTCATGTTTCTTTTGCCTTTTTTATGACTTGAATTATTAAGTATCCCACGTTGTGATAATAGAAGATCTACTAAGCAAGTTGAAAAGTTAAAATGATATCAGATATTCATATTCCAATATCAACCAGAGATTAGAAAAAAATTTGAAAGTATTTAAAGGATATATTAAAGAAATGATGAAATCGGCACTTTCGCTGTTTTATTTTGATGATGCTTATATATATATATACGAAAATATTTCCAACTTTGTCATACATCTTTCCTTCAAAACTGTTCTTGATATCTAAAAATCTCTATATGATAACACAATACATACACACACACACACACACACACACACACACACATATATATATATATATATATATATATATATATATAATGTTTAGCGCGAAAATTATTTTCTTTAATAATGTTTAGCGCTAAGATTGCAAAAACAAAACATACAAATAATATAAATATCAAAAACATATAAATACAAATCTACAAACCCTCAATCAGGACAAAAAGCAGAAAATAATAATATAATATAATATATAATAATATAAAATATTATATAATAATATAATATATAATAATATAAACACGCACAAGTCGAAAGCGAAACACACATAAAGCCCACAAATATACATAGACACAAAACACAAACACGCAACCATGATATAAAAACAACAACAACAACAACAACAAAAAAAAAAACACGGTAAAACATACCAACACGATAAGAAAAAGATCAGAACAATGAAAAAGGTCAATACAACAACAAAAGAGGTCAACCAAAACTTTAAAAACATTTAAGCGGACCCCTATTCAATATAAAGCAATTAAGCGAACATTCACTGACGCGTTCACTAAAAAGAAATAAGCAATAACACTTGCAGAATAAAAAAGAAAAAACAAAACAATTAAACAATTACCTCACACCATGCTCTACATAAACAAGAAAATCCGGGGCCCTACAGCATAACCAGCCCTGATGAGTGAATACATTATAGCAGTGTCTTCACGAAACTTCAAAGTCGGCATGAACCTGCTCAGTTAAAGTGACAAATTCTTTGTATCAAACATATATATAAGTAGAATCCTTGAACTTTGGTAAGGTAAATTCCAATAGAGACAGACTCCAAAGAAAACTCAATGTTAAAATTGATTATATATATATATATATATATATATATATATATATAATTGATTATATTTATATATAATTGATTATATATATATCTATATATAATTATATATATATATATAAAAATAATTATATATATATATATATATATATATATATATTATTGATTATATATATAATTGATTATATATGTGTATAGTGTATAAAAGATACTAATATTTCACTGTTTTAACCTTTCTGTTTGTCCAAGTGCCCTCTTTGTCTCAGAAAAAAACTCTCCCGCATTCGGTCATAATGGAGGATTGATATCACATAGCAATTGATCACTTTTCGCATGAAAACTGTCTGTACAAATGTTATGGAATTGCGTTGGGACCGTGAACATTTTATACGAAATAAATGTAAGCATAATAAATACTGACGTGTGTTTATGATTCTACCAAGAACACTATTATCGAAAAATAGATGCAACATTCTTAACTCATTGACGTCGACCCCCAAAAATATGAGCCAGAAAACAAAGTCTTTGAAAATGTAAATGCCTTCACAAGTCTACAAGTTTTACAAATGTGTAATACGCGAAGAGGGTATTTTATGTAATACAAATTCTGTTTTATTACTTATTTGTATCAATTTAGTAGCCATATCAGTTGAGAAGCGCATCAGGTTCCACGGCACGAGTCGTATGGAGGGATTTATGTAGGCGTAACACACCAGCCCAAAATGAAAATGAATCAATGAGCTCTGAGTAAATGAAATGAAATTCCTATCTATAAACAATGTTTAAAGCTTCCGTTTGCTACCGATTCTACTGACTATTCGATAAGAAAAAAATAAAGAAAGAAGAAAAGTAATGAAAGAGGAAAAGAAAATGTAAAGAATGAAGGAAAGAATGAAAAAAGTAAAGAAAGAATGAAAGAAATAAAATAAAGAAAAAAACGAAATCAAAAATAAAAGAAAGGACAGAAAGAAAACAATGAAAGAAAATAATGAAAGAAGAAAAGAAAATGTAAAAAATGAAGAAAAGAATGAAAAAAGTAAAGAAAGAATGAAAGAAATAAAATAAAGAAAAAACGAAATCAAAAATAAAAGAAAGGACAGAAAGAAAACAATGAAAGAAAATAATGAAAGAAGAAAAGAAAATGTAAAAAATGAAGGAAAGAATGAAAAAAGTAAAGAAAGAATGAAAGAAATAAAATAAAGAAAAAACGAAATCAAAAATAAAAGAAAGGACAGAAAGAAAATAATGAAAGAATAAAAGAAAATGTTAAGAAACAATGAAAGAAAAGGAAAAGTAAAGGAAAGTAAATAAATAATAAAAAAGAAAGAATAAAAAAGAAAGAAAGAACGTAAAAAAGTAAATAAATATCGAAATGACAAGAAGAATAAAAAATAACGAAAAAAAAAAAGAATTAAACAAGTGAAAAAGCTTGAAAGAAGAAAGTAAAGAAAAAACGAAAGAAAGAATAAAATGAAGAGCTTAAAGAAAATAAAGAAAGTAAAGAAAAAAATAAAAGAAAGAAAGCAAGGAAATTAATGAAAGAAAGTAAAGAAAGGATGAAAGAAAATAAATAATGAATAATTAAAGAATGAAAAAAAGAAAGTAAAGAAAAAATGGAAGAAAGAATAAAAAGAACAAAGAAAATAAAGAAAGAAAATAATGAATTTGGAAAAAAAAAGAAAGAACTTAAAAAGACTTAGATTAAAGAATATATTTACAGATAAATGTAACCGAGAAAAAAAGAAAAAGGAGTATAAGAAAACGAATATGAAAGAAAGAAAGAAAGAAAGAAAGACAATATAAAAGAAAGAAAGAAAGAAAGAGTCTAAGAAAGAAAATAAAAAGAAGATAAAATTAGAGAGAAATAAAATCATGACAAAGACAATATAAAAGAAAGAGCATATAGAAAAGAAAGAAAGAAAGAAAGAGCCTAAAAAGTAATTAAAAAGAAGATAAAATTAGAAAGAAATAGAATCATAAAGAAAGAAAGAAATCACATGACTGACATTTTTTTTCAAGTCTTAGTCTTCTCCTGTCAGTATTACATTTTGTTCATATAGACAAAGGCCTTCAGTTTCTAGTGCCTATTTTTCACTTTTGTTTAGACAAACAAGAATTAAAATTAACCAATAAATTATGAAAATAAACTTGGTCTTCGAACAATTCCTTCCCCTCTTGCTACAAAGAGAGAAGGAACAGGGAAACAGGATATTCTCATTACGCGTTCAGCACATTCAATTATCACGGGCCTCACTCGCTCGCAGCGATATTCATTGTTTTCGACACCCGCAAGCTTCGAACGATCTTATAATAACTACATTATTTTAAAATAAACTTAATTGTATTGCCTTTTACAATTCCAATACATTGTGTCTAAATTTGATAACAAATTCTTTAGCTGAAAAAGTCTCAATTTTAGAATAATTAAGAAAAAAAATGTTTATAAAATGTGAAATGTGTATGTCAAGTGGTTCATTCTTGACGTCTAGTATAGAACAAACAGCCAGCACACGGATAGGAAACGAGTTCAGTGATTATCAAAAACTGGAAAGGGAGGTGAAACAAAGTTGCGTTGCCTCGCTGGATACTGAACATATGAGCAACGACGAGGTTTTCGAGAGAATGAAAACGAAAAAGAAGCTTATACTCAATATCAGAAAAAGTCAGCTGAAGTTTCTGGGACACGCAATGAGGAAGGAGGGCTTGGAGAATCTGATACTCACAGAAACGACAGCGGCAAAGAGAAAAGGGGAAAACAAGGCATGACATACTTGATGGTCTTAAGCAAATTGATGGCATAGCAGGGTTTGGGATAAATACCAAGACAAAAAGGAATTAAGATATACAAGAAATAGGAATATGTGGAGGGTTATGATCGCCTACGTCCGGAAGGGAAACGGCACATAAAAATGATACAGGATGTTATGGTGAAACACACTTATTCTATAGTGAATAGACTCTCCCACCTAATTTAAGTAGGAGTAGTAAGAGGAACGAGGGTCAGTCGATGTTGGGCGATAGTAGTCGACAGTTAGTCGAATACGAAAGTAATCAGCGACCTGGCAAGATTACCCTGCTTAATACATATTATATCAACGTTTTGTACGCCGAACCTATTAGGACCGATATTAGCACAAATACTAGTCTCCACTGCGAAAATAACTCCACAACACAGGGTGAGACAAAATTCGTACACTATGGGAGTTAATTTACTGAGGTTACCAGACCTCATAACTCTGATTTTTTTTTTTTTTTTTTTTTTTTTGTGAGGGGTCGTTAGAAATCAGCTGTCGCACTCAATAAATGTTGAGGAACTTAAAGAAAGCGTTGTGAAGTTGTGGTGAAACTTCGCTGCAAAGTTGTTGTAACCGTTTTGTGCCGGAAATAAGACACGAAACACAGGAGGTAGGTACAAAACAATGTATAAGTACAACAAGAACATATATACAACGTAAGTGTTAGTAATTAAGTAAATAGAAATAAGTAAGCCAGAACGGTAGAGCTCCGCTGCTAAAGTCAGTTATATACTTAAAGTTAAATAAAGCTATATACTTAAAGTTAAAGGCAGCTACTAGTCAGTTAAAGCCTGAATCCAGTAAAATGACGGAGGAAACTTCGACGTGTTAATGAATCATGCAGGCATAGAATTGAAATGAGTTTCGAAAAAGAGGGAGGATTATTTTGAACAGCATATATAACAATTAAATAACTAGTAAATGAAATTTTCATGAATAATTATACTTTTAATAAATTATCCCAATGGTGCATTTCTTTATGCGATTCTTTAAGAAGTAGAAGGCTATCAAGGATTTATTATCGGCTGATATAATCTTAACAACATAAATATACATTCACTGGGTGTCCCTTACTTTCGGCCATGTGCCACACCTGAGCTACGCTTAGAAAATCACCATAATTGTACATTCAGCAGCAAGAAGATTGGAGGAGTGCGGAACGACCTCCTAATTGCTGCTGTTTCCAGGTTCACACTAACCCAGAGTGATAGTCTCAGTTAGGGTCCCATCTATAGACAAAATAGTGAACCCCTCCCCAAACAAAGACAAAACACTATGAAAGTATTAAAAAAACATTTTAGAGTAGAAATATCAGCAATACATTTTTATATAAAAATCACCAGCAATAGATTTTATCTGTAGTTTAAGGCATACAATTACGTTCAAAATATTTAGATTTCAGTATTTAATCTATAAACGTCTTGATCAAAAGATCAACTAACCAATCAACAACAACATAAGATATGCAGATGAAAAATTACGAGCGTACTACACACCCTATTGGAAGACTATAATGACTAAATCTTTTATTATTCCGGGGAAACTGCTGATACTATTCCAGGGTTGAACTGTTAAGCAAGACTAATGTCTATATAGTATACTTATCTCTCTTCAACCTGTACATTCCTTATCCAACCCTAAGACAAACGGGTACTGCACACTGTGGAGGCTATCTAATCATTTTTCATAAAGCATATGTAAGATGGGGGTCCTACCAGCACCGTATCAGTAGGAATGATAGAGCCAAAGAAAGTCAGAAGATGTCTGCAAAAATGTCGAATATGCATAATATTTCTTGTGACTACTGGTAAAGTATGCTGATCGTAATTACTGCTGCGAGGTTCTTATAATTTCGACTAGTTTGTATCTGTTTTCTTTTAACCATTTAATTTGTTTCATAAAAATATACTAAATTTTTCGGTTGTCTGAACGCCATTTCGACTTTAACTAAGTTAAAACTTAGTATTTGTTGTTTTATTTTATTTTATTTTATTTTATTATTATTTTTTTTTAACATCAATTATATGTATATTTAATTGGGACGTTAGCATCCCTGTAGGTCAAAAAATATAAACCTACAAAGGGCGGAAGAACTCTCAAAGAGTCAACGGCCAGCTGACTAGAGGTGATGTCTCAATAAACCATCGTGGAGAAGGCAACGGGATACCACTCCACTATCTACCCCCGCTCAATCATGGATAGTCACAATAAATATATGAAAGCCAACAGCGTGAAGCGGGTTACTTCCCAAGGACCGGCAAGGGCAACAGGTGCCACCTGACCGTCATCCGGCGACTGCTAGCACCAACGGCGTAAAGGAGACATTTTACTCCAAAATTTGACCCTCGCCCGGGAAAGAACGACATGAGCAACAGGTGTCTCTGGACCGTTATCCTGCGACTGTGCGAATCAAAGACAAACTCACTATAGGAACATGGAACGTCAGGACACTGAACTGTGGACAACTAGAGAATGTCAAACAGGAGATGAACAGACTGAATATCAGCATCCTAGGAATATGTGAAACAAGATGGCCTAATAACGGAGATTTCAGTAGCGACACCCACAGGATAATATATGCAGGAGGTAAAAAAACACGAAAAAGGTGTCGCTTTAATACTAAACAAACAAGTGAAGAGATGTGTACTTGGAAGGCCCCTCAATATAGCTATTATAGTAGTCTATGCGCCAACAACTCAAAGCTCGGAGGACAAAATAGAATCCTTCTATTCAATACTGGACAGTGCTAAGGCTCAGTGCAAAAGCCAAGAAGTTAGGATAATAATGGGGGACTTAAATGCAAAGGTAGGTAAAGATAGAGAAGGAGACACGAACGGCAACTTCGGATGAGGAGAGCGCAACGAAAGGGGAGAAAAATGGATCCAATGGTGCTCAGCCAATGACCAGGTCATTACTAACACCTGGTTCCAAGAACACCCACGACGTTTATGGACATGGAGAAGCCCAGGAGGTGACACGAAGAACCAAATAGATTATATAACTATAAACAAGAGATTCAGGAACACAGTAGTCCAATGCAAAACATACCCAGGTGCCGACTGCGGAAGTGACCACGTCCCAGTCATCTGCAAACTAAAGGTGAAACTCCGAAGACTGAAGAAGCCCAGCATATCACCAAGACTGCAATACGACACACTAGAGAACGATCTCACCCTGCAGAAAGAATATAATAACAGCGTGAGAAAGAAATATGAAGAACAAATTGGAAAAGGATACTCAAAATGGGTGATTCACTAAAAGAAGCAATGGTGGCCTCAGCGAACAACATAGCCCCAAAGGAAATCAGACGCAGAAGAAAAAACGAGTGGATGACCGAAGAGATCCTCCACATGATGCAAAGGAGACAAAAAATAACGCCAAGACACGGAGCAGAGTACAAAAAACTTCACAGGGAGATAAGGAACAAATGCAGACAAGCCAAAAAGGAATGGCTCAACAACAAATGTGCAGAAGTAGAGAGACTGAGCAGGAACAACAAAGCAGAGATGCATAAAGAGATAAGAGAACTGACGTGACAAAAAACCTGCTCCTCAACAGGATGCATAAAATCCAAGGAAGGGACAATCATATTAGAGAAAGAGGAAATACTCCAGCGATGGGAAGAATACATAAAGGATCTCTTTTGCGACAAGAGAGAACAACCGAGAATACACAAGGAGATGGATGGAACCGGAAATGCTAAAATCCGAAGTGGAAGCTGCAATGGCCAAAATGAACAGAAACAAAGCACCTGGCCCAGATGGCATAGTGATAGAGCTGCTGACAGCCTTAGAAGAATATGGCATAGAAAAGATTACCGACATAATAAACGAAATTTATAGCAGCGGAATAATACCAGAAGACCTATGCAAGTCGATATTTATAGCGCTGCCGAAGAAACCTAGTGCAAACGAGTGCGAACTACACAGAACTATCAGTTTAATGAGTAACATTACAAAACTGATTGTCAGAATCCTGATGAATAGAGCGAGAAGCAGAATCAGGCCAGAGATAGGGCAGGAACAGTGCGGGTTCGTCAAGGACACTGGAACAAGGAACGCCATATTCATGATTAGGATGCTCTCTGAAAGGGCATTACAAATGAAGAAAGACTTGTACTTATGCTTCATTGATTACACGAAAGCATTCGACAAAATACGACACAAAGAATTGATGGAAATGTTAGGCAACCTCGACATTTTCGGCAAAGACATAAGAATAATCAAGAATCTCTTCTGGCAGCAAACGGCCTGCATACGGACAGGTAACGATCTCAGTAGATACACAAAGATAGAAAAAGGCGTAAGACAAGGATGTGTCTTTTCACCGGATTTGTTCAACCTATACAGCGAGAATATTTTGAGGGCCCTAGATGACACACCAGGATTTGTTATTGGAGGCCACAACCTGAACAACATAAGATATGCGGACGATACAGTACTGATTGCGGACACGGAAAGGAAAACTGCAAGATCTCATACAGAAAGTAGCAGGGGAGAGTGACAAGAAAGGACTACAAATAAACTTTAAGAAAACTGAGTGCATGGTCATCAGCAAAAGATACAACCCAAAATGCCAAATACAGGTAGGGGATAACAGAATCAAACAAGTCCAAGAATTTAAGTACCTAGGAAGTGTTCTAACAGGAGATGGAAAGTGCGACACGGAGATCCGAAGGCGAATTGGCATGGCAAAGGACGCGTTCCAGAAGATGAGCAAAATACTAACACACAAGGAAAATCTCAATAGAAACGAAGAAAAGAGTGCTAAACTGCTACGTGATGTCAGTTCTTCAATACGGCTGTGAATGCTGGACAATATCATCGAAAATGAGGACAAAACTGGAAGCGGCCGAAATGTGGTTCTACAGAAGGATGCTACGGATATCGTGGACTGAGCATACAAGCAACGACGAAGTGTTAGAAAGAATGGCAACAAAAAGGAAATTGATGCTGAGCACCAGGAAGAGACAACTGAAGTTCCTGGGACATGCAATGAGGAAGGAGAGCCTGGAGAACCTGATACTGACTGGACAGATAGAAGGAAGGAGAGACAGAGGAAGGCAGCGGATAACATATTTGCAGGGTCTGATCAGGTGGATGACGGAACGGGGAACAAACATACTAAGAGCCACAAGGGATAGGGAGACGTGGAAATCCATGATCGCTTACGTCCTGAAGGGACAGGGCACATAGAAGAGGAAGAAGATGGGGTCAATTCTGGCAAGTTGAGACATTTATCAAAGAAATATCTTGAGAAATATTTGTTTAATTAAATCTGGTTTCTAACACACCTAATACATCAAAGATACGAGATGTGCATAATTCAAGGTTCAAATAAGATTTATTGAATTATAATAGGACTTCTGTTTGTCTGGCTACGTAGATAATCTTGAGATTAATATGTTAAATTGAAACATTTAGTACATATTTAATGGTGAGTGCATGCATGGCAAGGTGGTTAGTTTCTACCACCGCTAATGCGTTAAAGATATGAGGCCCGCATTATTATTATTACTATTTTTTTAATCATTTCACCCTAAGAAAGGCGGTACCGGCACTGATGTGAAGGGGGCTACATAAGAGAGTTAAAGTTTTAGGTAGGAGAGTGAAGAGGAAGACAAACCAGCTACAGGGGGTGACAGAGAAAAGGCAAGAGAAGGATGTGAACACATGAGTGAAAACAGTTGCGAGGGAGAGAAAAAGGAAAAGAACAAGATACACGGGGTGATATAGAAAGGACTGGAGTCAAGTGGATACGAGATCGGAATTGACATTGCATTTAAGTTCCTGGAGGTTGGAGCCGTCAGGAAAGCAAGTATATGGAAGAGAGTTCTACAGGCGGGAGGTGCGAGAAAAAAAAGGTGGAGTAGAATTGTCGCCTGCATTTGGTTGATTTAACTGTAAAAGGGTGGGACCTTATTGCCAGTCCGGTTGCACGAGTAAATTCTTGTGGTGGGGGTACCAGTGATCTAAGTTCGTCAGAGCAGAAGCCATGAAAATATTTGTACAGGAGAAGCCATGAGAATCAGCCAGAGTGAGTTATTATTAACTAGGTTGTTCGGAAAATAATGTACCATTTTAGAATCAACACTTATTCCTGAATTAAATGTACTTAAAGTGTTTAAATCAGTCAAAATAGGAACCCTGGGCATCTATATATTTCTGCTATCACGTTACGAAGTTATTGAGGTCTTTACAATGAAACTCTAAAGGTTTTGGATGGATACATTATTATAGAACAATTAAAAGATCTGTTGTAAAATCAGATATTATCTTCTAAACAACCTAATGCATTAATTTCTGTTGGTGTGGTCAAATAGATAAACCAGTACAATTTTGAAACCGAGTCTGCTGGAAAAAAAGGATGGGCGTATAAATCACTGGACTATTTTTTCTAAGCCAGATTGAAGCTTTTTACAAGCGATTTAAGGGAAATTAGTTTCTGGGGAGGTAGTGTAATGAATTAGACGTACTGATTTCAGATCCCGTGCTATTCTGTTCTGGTGATTTGCATTAGGATGTGCGTCGTGGTGCAGTGGATATCGGCTCGGAACAAGAAATCCGTCTCTTCCCTCTAGTTATGGGTTAAATAATAGGACAGATTGGGTTCTATAGCCTTGGTCTGCAACTAGTCTACCGCAGAAAGCAATGGCAATCTACTGCGGGATAATCTTCTGCCAAGTCAGTCATGTCTCTTTCGAGACATGATCGCCCAAGCGTGTATTACGTATGACACTTAACTGACTGACTAATTTGCATTAATGCCCTTGGAAAAAGCATGAATACATTTTCGTCCAGTTATAGGTTAAATAACAGGGCAACCAGTCCAACTGAAGGAAAATTCTGAATTCAAAGCCAGACTGAAGAATGTTAGGCTCCGTCAGACTATCTTGCTTTAGACTCACAACTGCTGCTATAATTGCAATAAACGTGGTACCGCTATGACCCTAATGAGTACCCCACACACACACAGGATTTGTTTTAAATTTCGGAAATACATTTTTACGTACTATCAACTGTTAAAGGAGTATGCCCAATTTCTTTTCATAGTATCTAATTTGATCAGTCAGTTAAGTGCCATACGTGAAACACGATGGACGATCATGTCTCGAAAGAGACATGACTGACTGGGCAGAAGATTATCCCGCAGTAGGTTGCCATTGCTTTCTGCGGTAGATTGGTTGCCAGCCAAGGCTATAGAACCCAATCTGTCCTATTATTTAACCCATAACTGGAGGGAAGAGATGGATTAATACCTTTCCCAAGGGTATTTGTGCGTAAGTAAATGCAATGAATTCAACTGGAATTCGAACCTAATTTGGTACGACAGTATAAAAGGCAGAACCATACGCTAAATTTTATTATAAGTCGTGTTTTCTTTATGTGCCGTGTTTTTTTTCAGAACGTAGGCGATGATGGACCTCCACTTAGTCTATTCACTGTCGCTCTGAATACTTTTCCTCCTGGTATCTCTCCCAAAGCCTTTTCTGCCATCAACTAGCTCAAGCCCATCAAGTATGCGCCGCGTTGCTTTTCCCTATCTTTCTTTACTTGTCTCCGCCTGTGAGTGTTAGATTCTCCAAATCCTCCTACCTCAATATGCGCCTCAGAGACGTCAGCCATCTCTTCCTGAGGCTAATATAAGTTTCATTTTCGTTTGAATCCTCCCCAAAACTTTTTTGTTGCTCACATGTTCGGTCCATGGCATCCTCAGCGTCTCTCTTTAGAATCACATTTCTGTTGCTTCATAGTGACGGATGTGCGTTGTGATGCAGTGGATATCTGCTCGGAAAACGAAATCGGTGAGCCGAGTTCGAATTTCAGTTGAATACCCTGCATTCACTTCAGCACTGGTACTCTTGGGAAAGGTATTAATCCGTTCCTTCCCCCCATTTATGGGTTAAATAACAGAGTAGGACTTGGGGACCCTGCCCTTAAAAACAAATCCCAATGAATCTTGATACTCGAAAAGAAAAAATTATTAGTTGACACAAAACTTATATAAAAACAACAATAAATTATTGAAAGAAAAAGGTATTATCAGCAATAAATAAATACAAAATTTAGTTGGCAATAAATGACCCGACGAGGTTGATATGCCATAAAACAAAACCAACCAACCAACCAACCAACCAACCAACCAACTGTAGCTTCAATTTTCTCATTCATCTTTCACAAGGATGCCCAGCATTTGCTGTCATATATGTTTTCTTTGTTTCCAACGAAACTTCTTTTAATGAGATCGCACAGGAGCACTTCTTGGATAATTTCACGCATAAATTTAAATTAGAAATGTTTGGGAATTTTTTGGGGTATTTTGTCATGTCAATAAAAGGCACGTGGTGCGTGTATACGAGTTTATGAACATATAAGATATTACATTAACTTTCGCACAAAAACACTTCTTCTTCTTCTTCTTCACCACCACCACCACCACCACCACCACCACCACCAGCTATGGGTTTCGTAGCAAAGTATGCTTTGCTCTCTCTTGTTTTGGGTGGCAACCAATCTAAGAAAAGAAACATTTCTGAATTTCAAACCATGAAGAAGACAAATAAAAAAAAACACTCTATTGTCTTTCCTAGTAAAGCATGGAAAATTACGGAAAATAAATATAATCTGTGGAGAGCCATAATCACTTTCGTCCTGAAAGTCATCAATAAAAAAAACAATATGTAAAAGCATTTTGCATAATTGAATATGAACCTATATAGTTATATTTAAACATTCAAACAGGCATACATAATAGTCGGCTACTTATTTTCCGATTACAAGTCTCTACTAGGGTGTCTAGCCAATCCCTGTTGTAGACGCATGCTCAGGCACATTTGTGTTTGTTCAACACCCGCAGAAACTACCTGTTATTTATATTGCAATTCTGCTGATCGGACCATAGATACTGCATAATCTAGAACGATAAGTAGTTTGAATGACGCCATCAAAATCTCGGTCAGAATGTCTTGTGACTTCCTGTTAGCGAAACCAAACAATTCCATCTGTTTGCATTGACAAGGCGTGAGTTAATCTTTTTCAAAAATACCGCACGCTGGGATATCCCGCCTCCAGGCAGATAACGTCAAGCTCTTCTTTCTAACAAATCGAACATGGTGGGAACCCAGTTCTCATTGTAAAGTAAACATATATGCATGGAATAGAATAGGTAAAGAAATCGGTAAGAACATAATGAGGATAGGAAGGTATGGATGTAAGGTAGATATATGTTCCTATATATTCTATCTGATAGATAGATAGATAGATAGATTATTTTCAAAGCACGCTTAAATGTGGCACAAGGCCGAAAAGTATAGGACACCCAGCGAGGATCGAACTCATTCCTCAGTTGTAACTGGTTCTAGCGAGGCAAGCTGGCTAACCATTACACCACGCCCAGATAAATACATGGATGGATGGACGGCTGGATGGGGAATTTTTGCCAGTGCGTACGCGCTCGGAAAAACCACGTGAGAACATTTGCACTTCCACGTAAAAATTACATTTATTATCAGTCAGTTAAGTGCCATACGTGATACACGCTTGGGCGATCATGTCTCGAAAGAGTCATAACTGACTGGACAGAAGATTATCCCACAGTATGTTGCCATTACCTTCTGTGGTAGACTGGTTGCCGACAAAGTCTATAGAACTCAATCTGTCCTATTGTTTAACCCATAACTGGTGGGAAGAGACGGATTAATACCTTTCCCAAGGGTATTTGCGCGTAAGTGATTGCAAGAATTCAACTGAAATTCGAACTCGGTACCCCGATTTCTCGTTCCGAGTCGATATCCACTGCACCACAACGCACATCATTTGTTGCATATATTATATTTCGTTAAAAAAAAAAGAAAATAATGTCAAACAGGAAAGCAAAAGACACAGACACGCACACACATATTTACGAAGATAAAGATAAAGAACAGATTTAGACAGATATGTTGGCTGTCGACTCGTTGAACGAAAATTACCATCTCTGACGAGTTCGATCAATGCTTGTAGGTCTAGTAAGAACGACAATGTCTCTTGAAGGCACCAAGTGACTTGCAGTGCTTGTTGTAAGCGTATTAAACTACGTTGTTTTCTACAGAGGCTGACCTGTTCTGCAAATTCTACACAGAAATATAAATAGATACACACCTACAAATAAATATGTTTTAACAGCTCAGAACAGATAGGCATAGATAGGTAATTATGGGTATCTATCAGCGCAGCTATTTCGCAACGTGGATGTGCGTTTTGGTGTGGTGGATATCGGCTCGAAACGAACAATCGGAGAGCCGAGTTCGAATTCTAGTAAGATTCGTTGCATTCATTTACGTGCTAATACTTTTGAGAAAGGTATTAATCCGTCTCTTTCCTCCAGTTATGGGCTAAACAGTTGGACAGATTGGATTCTATAGCTTTGGTTGGCAACTAGTCTAACTCGCACGAAGATTAAAGGGGTTTGCGTAGAGTCAACACTCCTACCTTTAAAAAAGATAAGTTGCAGAAGCATCGACAACCCCCTCGTTCATAACGAGAGGTCATCAGACGATGAGTGTTTTTCTTTTTTGTTTTTTTTATTTTTACGTCGCAACTAAATGTGACATTAGGTCAAATAGATCAGTTAGTATTTACCCTTGCTTCCCCGTCGGGATGTGACACAAGGTCGGTTTTAAAGTGGGGAACCCGAGCTAAGAATAAAAAATTCCCAGCTTTCGTATCCGTCAGTTGCATTGACCTCAGTATGACTACCGATCCTTCCTTTTTAGTGCAATAAGGGGTGGAAGTGCAGCCTCGAGCAGCTTTTCCTCAGGATCGGCCATTCATTTATTTTCTGAAGCTGTGTCTCTGTTTTTGGACAGAGCCACAATTGAGTCACACTCTGTCCCGAGAAATTGAGGCAACTGAGAAGTTATAAAACCCTATCCAGCATGTAAGAGGTTAGATAAGTAAGTATTTTATTTACCCCACTCTCCTTGCTGAAATGAGATGTGACACAAAGTCGGTTTTTAAAGTGGAGAATCCGAGTGCAGAGGCTCGGGCTACTAGTCACAAAGCGGTAACAGGGTAGAAAACTTGTCTCGGAAAATATGTATTCATATTCATCTCAGTCAATTAAAAAAGGTCGGGTAGGTTGATTTTACATATAAGCATTTATTTGGTAATTAATGTCGATTTATTGTATAGGGCAACTAATGGCGATTGAACCCACTTAAAATATTCAAAACTATCCTTGCTATAATCAAAAGAATGAATTAGATCAGTCATTCCCAAACTTTTTTTTTCTGGGCCGAATTTTCAAAATGAAAATTTGCTTGCGCATGAACAAACCGTATGCGATAAAAAGTACATTTAAAAATTAAAAGCAGAGAAAAAGTTAAAGTGAGATAGTCAAAGACATCATTGATAACTCTCTCCTCCAATTTGCGGACCCTAGGTACTAATACTTAATACTTGAAATAATTAAAAATATCATGTTAAGAAAAATCAGTCAAGACTTATTCATAACTATTTATACCGGGACTCTTGTGTGCAATTACAAGTAATTCATAATAATATTTTAAATTTTGAAATCATATTTATTATAAGCATATAATTTTCTTGAAACTGTTTCTAAATATTCGATTGTCTTTCAGTCTTCCGCCGCACCTGATAACCTCTCCCGCTGCACATATGAGGAGCGCCGCACCGTTTGGGAACTACTGAATTAGATAGATAGATAGATAGATAGATAGATAGATAGATAGATAGATAGATAGATAGATAAGTCTGAACACAGCCAAATGAGACATTCGATTTAGATTTAATAAATATACATGCACCTCATTCCTATATCTAAGTCAATACACATTCATGTACACGCACATACACATACAATAATGTGTGTGGATATTGGCAATAAGACAGATGAGAAATATTTGATTTATAAATATTCATACCTCGAAGGCAGAACTAATATATATATATATATATATATATATATATATATATATATATATATATATATATTGTAATGACAAAGGGAATAATAGAGAAAAAATTATTCATACAAGTGTGGAAAAGAAAAGATTGAAGAAGAATGCTCGTGAAACGCACAGAAAAGTGGGAGGTAAAAAAAGAGGAGCAGGGAAAGTAAACCATTTCTCATACCCAATACAAAAAGGCAACAAAAAGGAACAAATTAGCCGCTAAACTCCTTGCAACTCTATTACAATATATTGGTCACGTTTGCCGAGTAAGCGCCAAACGGTAGGGCGCGGGGCTTGTGTGTGGCTTCAAATAATAAATTGCGTCTCGAGGCAAAATCAGTGGGCAGAAATAATTCCATATCGATTTTTCTCACCGAACCGTCTTGTCCGCGGAGTCGGCCTAGCATGTGTTTGGGGTAAAAGGCCGTCCATGCTATCTGGTTGCTTTTACTGTGAAGTATCGGAATTTACGGCATCTCGATCCGTTATAACTTGGTTTTAAGAAGATCGAAATTATAAAACATGAAATAGTTGCATTAGAATAAAAAAGAAGTTCCGTTAGAATAGGAAGACGGACTTAGAGATGAAGAAGAAGTAAAAGAAAAAGAAAGACATACATATCAAGAAGACAAAAAAGAAGAGGAAGGACATATCGA
This sequence comes from Ascarosepion bandense, assembly GCA_037127315.1. NCBI lineage: Eukaryota > Metazoa > Mollusca > Cephalopoda > Sepiida > Sepiidae > Ascarosepion > Ascarosepion bandense. The sequence continues at coordinate 2,400,536 of JBBBDQ010000166.1, read as the reverse complement.
TGAAGAAGAAGAAGAAGAAAAGGAAAGACTTACAGATAAAAAAGAAGAAAAAGAAAAAGAAAGACGTACAGATGATGAAGAAGAAAAAAGAAGAGGGAAGACTTACAGACGAAGAAAAAAAGAAGAGGAAGGACATACAGATGATAAGAAAAAGAAGAGAAAGAAAAAAGAAAAGGAAAGAGTTACAGATGAAGAAGAAAAAAGAAAAGGACATGCTGATTGAAAAGAAGAAAAAGAAAAAGAAGGACGTACACATGAAGAAGAAGAAAAAAGAGGAAAGACTTACAGACAAAGGGAAAAAGAAGAGGAAGGACATACAGAAGAAGAAGAAGAAGAAGAAGAAGAAGAAAGACTTACAGATTAAGAAAAAAAGAAGAGGAAGGACATGCAGATGAAGAAGAGAAAAAGAAGAGGAAAAAATTACAGATGAAGAATAACGAAAAAGAAGACGAAGACGGACACACAAATGAAGAAGAAAGAAAAAGAAGAGGAAGGACTTAGAGATGGAAATGAAGAAAAAGTGAATAAGGTTTCATTTGATGAAGATGATGCGACGATGGTGAAGAAAAAATAATATACAGCATCATTAAAAGAAAAATAACTTTCATGATACAAATAAACTGAAGAAAATTTTTAAAAAGTGGGCGTGGCTTTATTAGAAGATGATTATGATGATGATGAAAAAGAGAAAGAAGTTTAATCAGATAAAGAATATGAAGATGAAAGTAAAGTAAAAGAAGAAAATTATGAAGCTTCATTAGAAGATTAGGAATAATAAAAAGAAGACTAAAAGTAAATGGAAAAATTAATTAGAAGATAAAGAAAAAGAACGTGCACTTCAATTGGAGCTTCAATTGTAGATGATGATGAAGAAGAACCAGATTCATTTGATGATGATGATGAAGAAGAAGCAAATTCATTTGAAGATGATGATAATGATGATGAAGAAGCAGCTTCTTTTGAAGATGATGATGATAAAGTAACTTCATTTAAAAACGATGATGAAGAAGGAGCAGATTAATTAGAAGTTGATGATGATGATGATGATGAAGAAGAAAAAATAGCAGCTTCATTTGAACATCATGATGATGAAGAAGAAGCAGATTCATTTGATGATGAGGAAAAAAAAGAAGCAATTTCATTTGAAGATGATGATAATGATGATGAAGAAGCAGCTTCTTTTGAAGATGATGATGATAAAGTAGCTTCATTTAAAAATGATGATGAAGAAGGAGCAGATTAATTAGAAGTTGATGATGATGATGATGATGATGAAGAAAAAATAGCAGCTTTATTTGAACATGATGATGATGAAGAAGAAGCAGATTCATTTGAAAATGATGATGATGATGATGATGAAGAAGAAACAGATTCATTTGAAGATGATGATGAAGAAGGAGGAGCAGTTTAATAAGATGATGAAGAAAAAGTAGCAGATTTATTTGAAGATGATGATGATGATGAAGAAGAAGCAGATTCATTTGAAGATGATGATGATGAAAAAGAAGAAGCATATTCATTTGAAAATGATGATGATGATGAAGAAGAAGAAGAAGAAGCAGATTCATTTGAAGATGATGATGATGCTGAAGAAGAAGGAGCTTCATTTAAAGAAGATGATGATGAAGATGAAGCAGCAGCTTAATTAGAAGAAGAAATTCACAGCTTCCGAAGAATAGGAGAAGGTGGAAGAAGAAGATGAAGAGTATGCAGCTTGTGAAGAAGATAAAGGAGTATTAAAAAGAAACAAACAGGAAATAATAAAAAAAATAATAAAGCAACCGCTTCAGCCAAAAACGGGACAAGTTGGGTGAAGAATAAAAAAAAGAGGGAGACAAAGGAAGGCTTTGTCGACAATGTTAATTGCGCAAATGATTGTATTTGACTATAGAGTGAAGAAATATCAATAAAAACCAGTGATTGCTTCAGTAAAAACAACACTCCCAAATTTTTCAGAATTTCGACACCCATACCGACCACTTAATTTATGCAAGAAGACAGTAATTAACAACTTTGGAAAGAGAAAATAAGAAAAAAAAAAAACACGCGTGAGAATGACTATTTTTCAAAGATTTTTTAAAATCATATCACCGCATCAGTCAGTCAATTGCCGTACGTGATACACGCTTGGACGATCATGTCTCTTTCGAGATATGACTGACTAAGCAGAAAATTTTCCTACAGTAGGTTGCCATTATTTTCTGTGGTAGACCGGTCACCAACCAAGGCTAGAGAACCCAATCTGTTCTGCTATTTAACCCATAGCTGGAAGGAGAAGAGATAGATTTATACCTTTCCAAACATAAGTAATTGAAACGACTTCGACTAGAATTCGAAATCGGTTCTCCAATTTCTTTTTCGGAACCGATATCTATTACACCACAATGCACTTCACTTCATACAAGGCAATAAAGTCACTAAAACACAACAAGCTCACCGAGTATGAAAGAACAAGAACAAAAACAGCAAAGATTCAGTCAGTTAAGTGCCATACGTGGTACATGCTTGAGCAATCATGTCTTGAAAGAGACATGACTGACTGGGCAGAAGATTATCCCGCAGTATGTTGCCATTATTTTCTGCTTTAGACTGGTTGCCAATCGATTCTATAAAACCTAATCTGTCCTGCTATTCAACCCATAGCTGTAGGAAGAAGAGGTGGATTGTATTATTATATTAATAAGTAGTAATTAGTGGGGGATCAGTTTACTACTTTATGACAATAGAAAACAGATCCCCCACTTTATGCCCAGTAAAAACTTTGATAATGCTTCCAACTATTATAATCAGTCAGTTAAGCGCCATACGTGATATATGTTGAGCGATCATGTCTCGAAAGAGACATGACTGACTGGGCAGAAGATTTTTCCAGCAGTAGGTTGCCATTACTTTCTGCAGTAAACTGTTTACCAACAAAAGCTATAGAACTCAACCTGTTCTGTTATTTAACCCATAGCTGGAGGGAAAAGATGAATTAATACTTTTTCCATATGCATTTGCGCGTAAGTGAATGTAACTAATTCAAGTGGATTTTGAACTCGGTTCTCCGATTTCTCATTCCAAGTCGATATCCATTGCACCACAACGCACATGCACCATTAGAGAGCGAGAAAACTAATCAAGTGATAGCGATTGACATTGCATTTAATTTTTTGAAGATCAAAGTTGACTGGAAATCAATGTCGGAAAAGAGCCCAAAAACGAGAAGTCCAGAAAAGAACCTGTTAGCATGGAACTTACTGCTATATCTAGTCAATTCAATTGTGAATCGATGAGACCTTTCCGCCAAACTAGTACTGCGCTTAATATCATAGCGAAGAGTTCATCCGAACAAATATCATGAAATTATGTTTAGAAAAGGGACCACGAATTAACTTTGCGGCGCTGAGAAAGTGACCAAGACGTCAGGACCAATATTATTGCTGATTCTTCTTGGGATTTTATAAAAAATATCTCTAAATATATAGTGGAAGCACCGGACTAGATGTGGCAGCAAGAGTCGAAGCATGGACAAATAACTAACTTCTAAAAACCTCGTTCCACGTCGACATTTCCGCAGTCTACCAAGTGTCAAAGCAAGGCTAAAACAAGCCTGAGTTTGGAAAAAAAGGTACCTGTGCTGTCGATCTAGATAATGAGAATTCCACTGTCCAGTAAAACAAATTTTCCTTTCATTTGCTTGATATTAATCACTTAGAAATGTGCCCTGGGAGCAAATACACTGAACACTTCTGTTCATAAGCGAGATTAGAGGGGGCTATCATAGTCAGTTGTAAAGAGATGTTTTTTTAAGTTTGGAGGAAGTATACTGATTTTACAGGATGGCTCATACTTGTCGTGATATCACAACATTAGCGTCATCAGCAAAGTTTCTCAAAGTATCTTCTACGAGCCAGTTAACTGCCATACGTGAAACACGCTTTGGGCGATCATGTCTCCAAAGAGACATGACTGACTGGGCAGAAAATTATCCCGCAGTAGGTTGCCATTGCTTTCTGCGGTAGACTGGTTGCCAGCCAATGCTATAGAACTCAATCTGTTCTATTATTTAACCCATAACTGGAGGGAAGAGACGGATTAATACCTTTCCAAAGGGTATTTGTGCATAAATAAATGCTAGGAATTCAACTGGAATTCGAACTCAGCACCCCGATTTCTCGTTACGAGTCGATATCCACTGCACCAAAACGCTCGTCTACGTGTAGACTGCCAATTACCTGAGTTCACCAAGTTTAGAAATACATCTGTAAGTTGATCGCAGCCACATCATCAGTGTTTCCGCCCTGGGGTTTTTAGGAGTTTCGGGTTTATCAAACATCAGACTCCTTCAATCAGGTTACCCTGCTGGTGGTGATCAAACACCAATTGTAAAATATCAGTCGCGGAATACCAATAGCTTTAAAAGAGATTTTGGCATCATAAAACCCGCAAATCAGCTTTCCTCCAATCAAATTGAGCACACTACTCCCATCAGAATGGTAGAATTCAAAATCCAACGTAATTTGAAAGTTGGGGTTTGGCACGATAATCAGACAAGATATATTTTTCTAAATCCTCGTTTTGATTTATTTATTTGTTTATTTATTTATTTTTTTTTTAATTTTTTTTTTTAGGAAACGCTTTTAAAAGATTATGTTTAGGTTCAAAATCGTAGCGTTGGAATTTCACTGAGTGGATCCTTGTAGCAGAGCCTCAACTACAGATAAAATATTTTGTTGGTAATTTTACTATAAACACGAATTACTTGTAATTTTACTATCAAAATGTATGTTTATACTTTCATAGAGTTTTTTTTTTATTTTCCTATATCTGGGACCATAACAATTGCTACTACCCCGGGTCAGAGTGGACCTGAGAATGACAGAAATTAAGAGGTGGTTTCACACTCCTCAAAATTCCCAATCTCCCGATCAGAGTCTTCGCTATCCAAGTTTGTCTATCGTCATACCCAGGACCAGGAAGTCATGTTTATATCCTTCTAAATCTTGATCCAGTGCTCGGTTACTTTAGTATCGGATTCCGGTGCTGCTAATTTTTCCGTTCCTCCTGAACTATGACACTGCTTCTTTGTTGGTAGATAAGTCAGTTAAGTGCCATACGTGATACACGCTTAAACGATCATGGCTGGGCAGAAGATTTTCCCGCAGTAAGGTTGACATTACTTTCTGCGGTAGACTGGTTGCCAACCAAGGCTATAGAACCCTGCTATTCAGTTATTTTATCTAGATCAGTCAGTTAACTGCCGTATATGATGCACGCTTGGGCGCGATCATGTCTCTTTTGATCCATGACTGACTAGGCAAAACATTTACCCGCAGTCAGTCAGTTAAGTGCCATACGTGATACACACTTGAGAGCGATCATATTTCGAAAGAGACATAAAAGACTGGGTAGAATATTTTCCCCGGGGAAGGTTGTAATTACTTTCTGCGGTAGAGTGATTACTAACCAAGGCTACAGGAACCCAATTTGCCTTGCTATTTAACCTATAGTTGGAGGGAGAAGTGACGGAGTAATACCTTTCTTACGGGTATTTGCGCGGAAGTGAATGCAACTAATTTACCTGGCATTCGAACTCGGCTCCTCGATTTCTCTTTTAGAGACGATCTGCACCACAATGCACCACTTATTATTCTAATAAGAATAAAATCCATCAATTACTGAAGTAAGAATTACATACACAGTAGACACATCATACGTGTGGTCTTCAGACAGACTAAGTTAGGGTTACCAAATATCACATCAATTTATCTATATACCATGTGGTTACTTATAGCCCCTGCCCTCAAAAGCATACCCACCTAGGCACTGACCCGCTCCCTTCACTTCAAAGAATGTGTTTCAATTTTGGCAAAAGAACCAGCTGCACACTTTACTAAACACAGATGTCTCTTCCATTTATCCTACTTCATATTTCCAGCACGACTTCCGACAAAGCAAATATCAAATCGATATAAAATCGATAGCAGATCATGCGCTGCGATGACCCCGATCAATATTTCCTCTGTGCGGTTACTACACTTAACCGCAAATTTACTTCTGGGCCAATATGGCGACCAGACATTGGCTAAGCACTATCGTCTATGGACAGTTCCCGCCTGGAATCATAAAGGCAAAATCATGTTGGCTTTTCGCACAGCTCACCCCTCCCTGCCTCTCTCTCTCTCTCTCTCTCTCTATATATATATATATATATATATCTTTCAAAAGTTCACGTATGATGTAGTACTGATCAGTACTCAGCCCCACCAAACACAGAATTCTGATGTTTGGTCACTGAAATATTGATTCTGAACAGGAACATATATACATCTTGTTTGAGTGGAACATAATTATGCGTGGATTATTCACTCCAGTCTTAACCTCTTCAAGTCAAAGGTTAATTATTATCTATCCTCCTTATCCTCAATTCCTTCTACCTTATGTCATTGAGTTCACAAAACTTACTCAGTAACACTACCATTAGTGGCTCTTGAACCTGGTATTAGCTGTATTTCAGTATTAAGAAAAAGTGCTGAGAATACCTTATCGTTACCTCATAATGGACTAATGCAATAATCCCGGCTTTACAAGAAAAATGACTACAGGTATTCTTCTCTTGTACCAGTGGCCATTTATCTCGTTTTCATGGTACTAGGACAGTTGCGTATTGAACACTTACGTCCCAGACACTTGTGTACCAGGGCAAATGTGTCCATTGATAATTGCGTAACTAAGATCATTTTTAAAGCATTTAAAGGCAATTATCATAGATTTTGAAAAAAAAAAAGCATATTAAAAAAAAAATTTAAAAAAAGGAACAAAAAGGCAGTATTTACATTATTCGGACAATTGTTCTCATCTTTGTTACCATTTGTTTCGGCCGTTGTACGCTGCAGTCTTCTTCAGGTGCTAGGAATTTCGAACTGAACGTTTTATTACAATCACGGGAGTATATGATCTTCATTCCTTACATAGCAGTGCCTCTTTTGGTGGTCAATGATTGTAATAAAGAGTTCGGTTCGGTTCGGTATTGGTATTCAACTCACAAGTCACAGGAAATAACCAACGTCTATATCCACTGGGTTATGTGTCCTTAAGGTTGCTGGTAAATATCCAGATAAAGCGGCGTGCTTTGTTTGTAAGTTCTCTTCCAATTCCAATCTTCGACATACCCAAGATTTACTCTCAAGAACGGAGGCTCTACTGTTTGATATGCGAATAACACCGTCATTTATTTCTTCAACAATTTCTAAATTAGATACCCACAAAACATGTGGATGTGATGTCATCCCTGCAGTCGACCTAAAGAAATATGTTCCTGTGTTGTTTCCTGTTCTCCCCAAACTTTACAACAAATGCCTCGCTGCTTCTTGCTTTCCAGTTTGTTGAAAGTCCTCCTCTGTAATTACTCTTTTTAAGAACTTCCGGGAACATCTTCCTCTCTCAAATTATCCCTCTATTAGTTTCTTACCACATTTACCTCATGCCAAGTACTTGCGGCTTTAATCAATGCTGAATCGGTTAAGCATCTAAATTCGTACGGCTTGCTTTCGGACAAACAATATGGCTTCTGTTTTTCTATGTCTACCGCCGATGTGCTAACAGCCATCACAGAATTTGTCTATCAAGTTTTAGATAAGGACGGCATAGTTTGAACTGTGGTCCTAGATATCTCAAGGGTATTCGACAAAGCTTAGGATGCTGGCCTTTTCCACAAGCACAAAAGCTACGGTGTCAAGGAAGGAATTTTTGGTTTAATCCAAGTGTTTGTACCAAATGGTGTTATGAAGGTCGTGTTGAACTGGCACGCTTCCAGATTATTTCATACTAACTCGGGGGTACCCTAAGACTCTATTCTTGGGTATACGCCTTTTCTGACCTTCACCAATGACCTCCTCGATGTCATCGTTTCCAGGTCTGCATCGAGATAACAAAGCCATTTACTCTTGTCTTAGTAGCAAATCCGACAGACCCAACAAAGTAAACATGGAAAAAGTAAAGGATCACTAATCAGTGGTTAACTGGGGCAAGAAATAGCCGGTAAACTTTAACGATCCAAGCGTGTGACATTTGAAAAGGGATTGAAAACCACACCATGCTTAATAACTGTTCAAGGGTTGTCAATGGTGACGCTAACCTAAAGTCACTAGTCATCGTGACCGAGGGTTTGAGAGTATTCGCCTTGTCCAAACTGTTAATCATCGTCGTCGTTCTGCGGCCTTGGCCGAGATAGAACTCACTACACCCCTCCAGTATTCCCTGTGCATTTGGAACCCTGACGCAGTTTATAACGAAATTCATAATCTTGTCAAATAGCTGAATACTTGATGCTTCGCCAGGGCTACCAAGGGTGCTTTTATTGTGACACCAACACTGGATGCGTTGCCTCCAGGCACCATCCCATTATTTAACCCATAACTGGAGGGAACTGACGGATTAATACCTTTCCCAAGGGTACCAGTGCTTAAGTGAATGCAGGGTACTCAACTGGAATTCGAACTCGGCTCACCGATTTCTCTTTCCAAGCCGACATCCACTGCACCACAACGCACATCCGTCACTGAACGCTTACAGAGCCTGAACTTACCCAAGTGGTCGCCCATCTAAGTACTAACCAGGCTCACGTTGCTTAATTTCGGTGATCGGACGAGAACCGGTGTATTCAACGCGATATGCCCCAAGCTCATCATCTGTTAATCATACCAGATGATACATTCACTCATAGAAACTGTAAGGAAGGAAAATAAAATGGTCTAGTTCTCTCGGCTAAGGCAACAATACTGGCTCTTATCCTCATAAAACACTGTGTAGGTGCTTCCTGAAGGAGCGAGAGCCACTCGTGTTAGTAGTATCGTAAACTATTAGGGTCGTCGGGTTACAAGAACATTAGTACATCTAGAGCTAGATAGACAGACATAACCAATCCCTCATCAGGCCGAGTTTGACTATAGAATTTCCTTCTCCATGGTTGGCTGCCATCTCAAGTCTATCTTACTATAGACCATATATGCTAGCGTATAAAGCGACAGGTCGTATAAAACAACCTGCAAATTTTCATGTTTATTTGTCGTACAAGACGACTCCCCCTCCAAAAAAATTGCAGTTTTGTATTGAATTTATTAAATAAATTCAGTAAATATATACTTTCTTTTCACTCAAATTCTAATGAAAAAAAAAATCAGTGGGGTGATACTGCCAGTTAACTACCACAAACTACTATGCCTCATGAATGGGTGGTGTGTTTTCGATAGGCTATTACGGTAGCCTGAATGACTTTTCCACTCTAACTATCCACTCGTCCCACTGTTCTCAAATGCGATCTTTAAACGGATCGTTGTGACACACATTTAGTTCTGTTTTTGTTCAGCATCAACGAAAAAAGCAAGTGAGGCAGGGATTGGCCCACCGTCAAAAATCTCTCATGCTGTTAATTTACTATAAACCACAGGATTTATGGTTCACATTTTATACCTGGAGTAAATAGACCGTCTCGTGCGATTACCGACGTTAAGCAACGTCGAACATGGTCAGTACGTATGTACGTGGCGCATGGAAATGGAACAAGTTGTAAGCAAGAATGTGTGGGTGGTGTAATGGATAACGACTCAGAATCTAAACTTATTTATAAATGGAACTTTGTCTCTGTCTGTGTGTCTGTCCGTTACCTATAGACTCAGAAACGGCTGAACTGATTTTCTTGAAAATTTACACAGTTGTATTATAAGCGTCTGCGAGTGTTCTTAGCTAGGTTTTGTGTCGAGGTACCCCGGATAAATATCGAACATCGATAATCGAAAAAATCGAGTTATAGAAGGAGTGGTCCGATTTTAATCAAATTTGGTACACTCATAGACAAAGACATAAGAAACGATATTCAGAAGTTTCAAGGTTGCAGTTCTTACAATAGTGCAGAAAATCGATAATATAGATATAAAAGCTTTCATTACACCCGAGCAACGCCGGACTATACTGCTAGTTGGAAATAGAAGAAACAAATTTAAATACCAATCAATTCTGTTATATTGCCATCAGCAAAAATGACCTTTGGAAAGATATGGACCCACAGCGATGGGCTATTATTATCACTCAAAAATTCTTATTTACTGGCTTTAAATAACCTATAAAAGGTTGATACCCCCCCCCCCAAAAAAAACCAAAAAAAAAAAATCAACTGTTGTCTTCAAATTATTGACCGGGCTCGATACTGCTTAAACGGGACCATATTTTCAGCGTGATTTGACCGTAAGCCAAACGATGTGTACATGCAATATATCGTTTTTGTAAAAAGATTATCTATATACTCGGGCTTCTTGACAAAATACAGCGAAGAATCTGTAATGTGATTGATACCGACTTAGCTGACCGCCTGCAGTCACTCTTTCACCGGCGTGACGTGGCTTCCCTGTGCCTCTTCTATAAATACTTTCATGGCTTCTGCTCTGATGAACTTAAATCACTGGTGCCCCCCTAGGTGTGAGTTCGCACGAGATACTAGATTGGCAACTAGGTCCCACCCTTTTACAGTGAAACCGATGAAATGTAACCGCAATTTCTACTCCAACAGCTTCTTTTCTCACACTTCCCGCCTGTGGAATTCCCTTCCGCATGCTTGCTTCCCCGACGGCTATAACCTCCAGGAGTTTAAATGTAAGGTCAATAGACACCTCCTAACACACTAACCCTCCCATTCTCTCCAACTCTTCCCCTATATACATCCTAACTCGTCTATCGCCCTGTGTAACCCCCTGCGCTATAGTGGAATGCCTTGCTTGGGGTGACATGATTAATATATATATATATATATATATATATATATATAATCGGAATCTGATGATTTCCTCTTCATCAATAATTGATGAGAAGGGAGATAATAACCGTTACATTTCGTGTGAGAAAAGAGATTAAAATTTCTGATTATCCGCTCTTCGACAGCCAGTAATTGTCTGCCATTTTGTCTTGCAAATGTGCACTTAGGCGACGAGAGTGTTTACAAAGAGAATGGCTGTTGAATATTTCATGCGCAATCAGTGGAAATCTGTTCAGGATAATAGAATCAAAACGAATGAAAATGCGTCCAAATACTTTGAACATTTACTGGAATGGTATGTCTATGGCTTCATGGAACATATTTGTTCCAAAGTACAATCACTCGTACTTCTGAACCCAAGAAGGATTATCCTATTAAAGTTCTGTATGTTTCATTGTTAGCGCGTACATTACACTAATAAAATAACTGTCCTGTGTGTTTAACGTCTGCTTCATTGAAATGGAAAACTTTGTCAATTTTAAAACTTTTGCTTTGTACCCTCTTAATTCTTTCAATAAAGACCTGCATATCTATTGTGAACTCAAGAAAGATTATCCTATTATACTTCTGAGAGTTCATTAGTTAGCGAGTACTTTACGCCAATACCTCAAAAATAATATATTCCGTTTTGATCGAGAGGGAAGATGGAGAAGACATATGAGGGACGCTACTTGATTTCAGAGAGAAAAGGATAGAAAGGTAATATAGAAGACAACGTATCTCGTGTGTTTAACGTCTGCTTCAGTGAAATGAAAAACTTCGTCAATTTTTAATCTTTTGCTTAATTCTTTAAATAAAGACCTGCATATCCATAGAGATATCGCCTAGTTCTTATTTTATTTAGTACTATTTCTCGACAACTTACACTGAGTGCAAGTACACATTGTCCAACCCAGGAATTGAACTCACGGCAACTATAGAACTGAGCAGTGGAACAGCTCAGTTCTATAGCGGAACAAATGGGATTAAATAAAGTGCTCAGTTCAAACTCCCCTTCTGAGAAAGGTCGAAGTAAACAACAGCCGAAACGTTGTCATAACAACAACAAAGATGAGGACAATAGTCCGAATATAAATAGTGTAGATAATGATAACCCCTCATACTAGAAATTCGGATATAGGCACACGTGCACAAACACAAAATGAAACAGGAAAAATAACTTTGTACCAATGAAAAGTGCAGAAATTATTTCTTAACTCAATATAAAAGAAAAACAAGATTATCACGAGATAGCAATCCTTCTTTTATGCAGGTTTCATTAAAAATGACAGACAAGATATTATGGCTAAAAGTTTTATATAATTTTTTCATGCGAAAATTATATAAAAACCTTAATCTTAATATCTGTAATTTTTCATGATACCTGCATATATATATATATATATATATATATATATATATATATATATATATATCAGTCAGTTAAGTGGCATTCTGATACACACTTAAGCGATCATGTCTCGAAAGGAACATGACTGATTGGGTAGAATATTATCCCGTAATAAGTTGCAATTACTTTCTGCGGTAGACTGGTTGCCAACCAAGGCTATAAAACCCAACCTGTCCTGCTATTTAGCCTATAGATGGAGGAAAGAAGAGACGGATTTATACCTTACCCATGGTTATTTGAGTGTAAGCGAATGCAACGAATTTAACTGGAATCCGAACTCTGCTCTCCTGTTTCTCGTTCCGAGCCGATATCCACTACACAAAATGCACATTCGGAAATATATATATGAGAAAGAGAGGTAAGGGTTCACTATATGAATTTTTGTCAAACACTTTTATGTATATATGTATCTACGCAGATATGTGGGCATACGGTCAAATCAAGTAGGAAATCATCGATTCTATTTCGATCACCGAAATTAATAACGTTAATTCAGATCAGTATTTAGATGGGAGAGGACTTGAAACACCGGAGACTGTAAACATTAGCTGTGGTCACATCTTCTTATGATACGGGCGTTAACGACACCTCTGTTGCCTTAACATCAGACTATTTGAAAGGTATGCGGCACAGTCTCCAACTATATTGACTGGTTTTTGTTATTGGGTTAAGGCTGCCTGATAACAACAGAATCATATATGCCGGAGGTAAAAATAACGAAAAGGGAGTCGGCTTAATACTGGACGAAGAAATAGAGAAATGCGTTCTGGGACACTGCCAGTTCCCTGAAAGAGTCTTCTTGGTCAAACTGAAAGGGAGACCCTTCAACAAAGCAATTATAGTAGTCTATGCACCAACAACGCAAAACACTGAGGAAGAAATAGAATCTTTCTACTCCACTCTCGACAATGCCAAGGCTCAGTGTAAAACCCAAGAAATTAGAATCATCATGCGAGACTTGAATGCTAAAGTAGGCAAGGAGAAAGAAGGGGAGACAACTGGCAACTTTACATTAGGAATCTGTAGCGCCTGGGGTGAAAGATGGGATCCAGTGGTGTAAAGCGAATGACCAGGTGATAACCAACATCTGGTTTTAAGAACATCCAAGACGTTTATGGGCATGAAGAAGCCCAGGAGGCGACACGAAAAATCAAATCAATTATATAGCCATAAGCAAAAGATTCATAAACGCAGTGGTTCAATGCAAAACCTATTTAAGTGCCGACTGTGGAAGCGACCACCTTCCAGTTAGGAGACTAAAGAAGCCTAGGGCAGCACCCAGACTGCAATACAACACGCTCCTAAATGACCTCAACCTGCAGAAAAAAGAACTGACAGTGTGAGAAACAAATACGAAGAACAAATGGGAAATGGAAATTCAAAATGGGACGCGCCTAAAGAAGAGCTAGTGACTTCAGAAAACAACATTGTCCCAGAGGAAATCAGACGCGGAAGAAAAAACGAGTGGATGACTGAAGAAATTCTTGACATGATGCAAAGGAAACAGAAAAATATGCCAAGACATGGAACTGAATACAAGAAACTACAAAAAAGAAAAAAAGAACCAAGTGCAAACATGCTAAACAGGAATGGATCAACAACAAATCTACCGAAGTAGAGAGATTGAGCAAGACTTATAAAGAAGAAATGCATAAAGAAATAAGGGAACTGACGGGACAAAGAACATGATCCTCAACAGGATGTATAAAATCCAATGATGGATCAAACATATTGGAGAGAAAGAGGAAACACTCCAGCGATGGGAAGAATATATAAAAGATCTCTTCCACGACAAGAGAGGGCAACCGATAGTGAACAAAGATACTGACGGACTTGAAATACTAAAATCCTAAGTGAAAACTGCAATGGCCAAACTGAATAGGAACGAAGCAGCTGGACAAGACGGCATTATAACAGAGATGCTGACAGCCTAGGGCTTACAGCTGCATCTCGTCAAATAAATTGTAAACTAATGAGACCTTGCCACCAATCCCGTCAGTCAGTTAAATGCCATACGTGATACACGCTTTGGGCGATCATGCCTTGAACGAGACATGACTGACTGGGCAGAAGATTATACTGCAGTAGGTTGCCATTGCTTTCTGCGGTAGACTGGTTGCTAGCCAAGGCTATAGAACCCAATCTATCCTGTTATTTAACCCATAACTGGAGGGAAGAGACGGAATTAATATCTTTCCCAAGGGTATTTGCGCGTAAGTGAATGCAAGGAATTCAGCTTGAATTCAAACTCGGCTCCTCGATTCCTCGTTCCGTACTGCGCTTAAATTCATAAAGACTAAATACTATAACGAAGAGTTCATCCGGACAATTACCATAAAAGTATTTATAGAAAAGTGGGAAAGTGACTAAAGCCGAGACATCAGGTTAGGACCAATGAAATTGCTGATTCTTTTTTGGATTTTATAAGAAATCGCTAGATAAATAGCAGGAGCACCGGACCAAATGTGGCAGCAATATTGGAAGCATTGACGATTGGTAGACTTATAGATATGTAAGAGAGATTCTAGCTAGAAAAATGGTCTTGCACGACACACTGGAACATCTTTCTTAGCAACTGACATAGAAAGACTACATTGAATCCATTGATATTTCATGTCGACAGAGAATATTTACGCAAGAAGACACAACGAGTCACTTTCCCGGATGTTAACTTCAGCCATGCTAATGAAATTCAGAAAAGTGTCTTTCAGATAAACAGAACAATTAGTTTTAAAGGCGTTAAAATTGACAACACGTTCTTTATCCCAGTTTTAAAAAAAACAGATTATCGTATGAGAAATTTGATCTCTTACGTGTCGTTCGCGAAAGCAGGACACAAAAGCCATAAGCAATCGTATACATTACACCAAAAAAGATACAGGTATTTTTTTTATTATCATTTTCCACCAAACAATATGGGACCACTACTTGTTCGCAGAGGGTTACAGTGAGATTGTAAGAATAATTATTTCTTGCTTTGAGTGAGGACTTAACATTTTTTTTATATAGCAATGACTTTTTACAGATAAAAATCCTGCTATTTAAACCATAGACGGGAGGAGAAAAGATGAATACATACTTTTCCCAAGGGTATTCATGCATGAAAGATTGTAAATAACTCGACTGGAATTCGAACTCAGTTTTCTGAATTCTTATTTCGAGCTGTCTATCCGTTATACAAGACGCACATCCCAACAGTCAGGTACAGAACAAGTTCATTACGATCTGTTATCGAAATTAAAGGGTGTGTCATATTGTGTGCAAATCGTTAACCGGTTTGAATAGGCACATACGACTCTATGTTTAACCATAGAACTCAACTACATCGAATGCGTAATGGAAGAAAAACATTAATTAGACGCAGAATATAGAGTCGTATAAATCTAAATTGTTGACATCCTTCTATTTGAAAGGAGTGGCTTAAAGGTAATTAGCCTTTAATGTTGTATTTCTGTGTTCGAATTTGTTTCAGTTACTGTGCATTTTTTTTTTTTTTTTGTTCTCAATTTATGCTCTGGTGAGAAAAAGTCGATAAAGCGTTTGTTTTTAATCATTATATTTCGGTATTACCAATTTACCGTTATATATATATATATATATATATATATATATATGTTTGTGGTCCACTGTTTTTTGTTATAAATGTTCTTTTAATACGTCTGTTTTTTGTTTTTTTTGGTCTGTACCACTTTGAAAATATATATATATATTGTTACGGATATAGATAGCCACACACACACCTACACACATATATTGACATTGGTCTCCGCGTGGTAACAAGGAGATGGTCACATGGGAACCTAAAGTCAGTTTTGGGATAGCAGGTCAAGGTTGGTTGACCCAGATACCCTTAGTAACAAATGTCTAGACAGGAAATAAACAGAGAATAGACATGAGGCCGTTAAATAGCAGAAACTAGAATCCGCGCCAAAGACAAGTCACATAGAAAGCAGAGATTGGAAATTAGGTTGCAGATCAGATCTTGGATTAGCAAGTCACGATTGCTGAGCGCTTTTGACTTATGAATGAAAAGTAAAACGCATTTGAGATAATGGCGTAATTTGACCAATTCATCTTAAGCAACTCCGGATAAGAAAAACGAACTTATAAATTCTTATTCGTTAAAACAAAAAGACGAAGCCGAATCGTTTGTCAAGGAAGAATGAAAAATAGCGACGAAAAGATGAGAGAAGAAACTGTAATGTTATTTGTATGCTGATTCTTATTTGTTAAAGAAGAGAAAGAAGACGAAGCCGAGTTGTTTATCAAGAAAAGAAAGAAAGATAGCAACGTAGAGAAGATATCGTGTGAACGAAGAAATATTAAAGAGAAGAAAGCGCAGAATTGTTGGCGTGCAGAAAATACGACGCTTGTTTGAAGAAATAGATAAAGAAGAGTGCGAATATTTCCGAAGTTTGTATGTTGAAAATACGACAGCCAACTGAAAGAAAATAGAGACAGTCACAGATACATACATTTCAAGTGAACCGTGTTTGAGTCCGAAATGATATATAGAAAGAGAAATAAAGAAAAGAAAAGACAGTAAAATAAAAGAGAAGGAAATGACATAAAGTTATTATATTCTTACGCCCATGTTAGAATACACATACACTTCCACGAATATTATGTTACCACAAACATCATACCACATGTGCTCATAATTATATGGTTCTCCCCATTTTATTTTGTGTTAATCTCTTTCATTGGTGTTCGCCTGTTTTCAATTATACGAAGAACGAACACGCGGTAAGAGGTTTAATAACTGGTAGTACAGAAAATGAACTGAGCCGACGCTGCCTCGCTGTTGTCTCTCCCTCTATGAGCGAAACAGAATGGAAATATATATATATATATATATATATATATATATATATATACACACACAACATTCTTTATTATAATAGAGAGGACATATATAGATTGGGACAATTAACAACACTAGTGATCACTAAATATAAAAAGACACGCCAGAAAATGTTGAACGAGATAGGGCGATATCAAAATTAAAATTCAATGCTGAGCGTCTCTGTATCTTTAACGTTTCGATGTAAACTTTTATCTGCATTCGTGGTATTTCCACCAAACCATTCTACCCATTCCAATTTTGTCCATAAATCTGATTCTATCAATAAAATCGTCAACAGTCTGAAGCATTTACTTCTCGAAACGAAACGCGTCAATAAGAGAATTTTGTTTTCTTTTTTGTCATTCACTTACCCGCCGGTTGTCATATATATATATATATATATATATATATATATAATATATATATATATATATATATATACATATATATATATATATATATATCTTACAACAACACAACCCACACTATAGAGTGATATCTCTTAGGTACAGATTTCTGAAGCTTCTTTCGGCGGTAATATCTCTACTCATACTTCCAGCAGTGCTGCTTCTGCACAATTGTTAAAGAGTGCACTGGTGCGACTTTATTACCAACATTATTTAAAATCAGTAAGTGGTGCAGATGATATCAGCTCTGAATGAGAAATCGTAGATCTGAGTTCGAATTCCAGATGAATTCGTTGTATTCACTTATG
Organism: Ascarosepion bandense; assembly: GCA_037127315.1. Taxonomy (NCBI): domain Eukaryota; kingdom Metazoa; phylum Mollusca; class Cephalopoda; order Sepiida; family Sepiidae; genus Ascarosepion; species Ascarosepion bandense. The sequence continues at coordinate 2,382,796 of JBBBDQ010000166.1, read as the reverse complement.
CGCAAATACCCTTAGGAAAGTTATGAATCCGTCTCTTCTCCCATCAGCTACAGGTTAAATAGCAGGACAGCTTGGGTTCTCTAGCGTTGGTTGGCAACTAGCATACCGCAGAAAGAAATGGCAACTTACTGCGGGAAAATCTCCTACCCAGTCAGTCATGAACGACCAATCATGTACCACGTATGGCAGTTTCCTATGACTAAAGATTCCCCATGAGCTGAAGGTATGATACAAAAGACTGCGATCTGCATTCATTTTCTTTCATTTAAGTTTTCTAAGACAATACTTGCGTTTTCATATAGATACAACGTCTCTCTGGTAAACATACGGAGAGGAGGGGAAGGTAAGAGTTGATTCTAGACTTGAACAGGTTGAGATTGTAACGATCGAGAAATCATCTTCTTACACAAGGCAGTGGTTTACATGAAGAAGTTTAAGGGGAACATACTTCTCGTTGTTGGAATAAAGTGAGAATTCGTGCGGTTTGATACTATGTAAGTGGCATGGAGAGTCCCAGCCGTGGTGGGTCAGACGTGGTAGAACCTTGCCTTGTCTTGTTTTTCTTTCTTGGGAAGATTAGAGGTGTGTTACCCGATAGCCTTCTTTACGGTTTTGGATTCAGATCTAATCTTCTGGTTGGATACCTAAAGTCAAAGAGCCCAATCTACTCTGTGAAGCGTGGGGGCAAGGAGCAGTGGTAAGGAGAAGAAATGAATTCATGACTTTCCGAAGGGAATCAGAGCAAAAGTGGTTGCAGTAAACTCGGGTAGGATTTGAACTTGGCTCGACAAGTTCATTTTCCGCGACGATAACTACTGCACATGGCCACACAACAAAGGATCTCACAGTAATAAAAACCTCCCAAATGATAGATAAATACTTTTATTCTTTGATAAAGACTCACTTGCCTTTTCTCTGTATTCTGCAAATTCAACACACACACTCTCTCTCTCTCTCTCTCTCTCTCTCTCTCTCTCTCTCTCTCTCTCTCTCATGTGCGTATGTGTGTGCACGTTCGCTAAAAGGTTTCAGTGCGCATTCACCTAATATATTTTGGCTTGAGCATTAGGCTATTTCGTATATCTACCCCTGAAGATGTGCGTTGTGGTGCAGTGGATATCGGCTCGGAACGAGAAATCGGGGAGCCGAGTTCGAATTCCAGTTGAATTCCTTGCATTCACTTACGCGCAAATACCCTTGGGAAAGGTATTAATCCGTCTCTTCCTTCCAGTTATTGGTTAAGTAACAGGACAGATTGGTTTCTATAGCCTTGGCTGGCAACCAGTCTACCGCAGAAAGCAATGGCAACCTACTGCGAGATAATCTTCTGCCCAGTCAGTCATGTCTCTTTCGAGACATGATTACCCAAAGCGTGTATCACGTATGGCACTTAACTGACTGACCCCTGAAGAAGAAAAACGTATAGATATATTTGAATAAAATGATTGATTGTTGGTTGGTTGTTTTTTATGGCATATTAACCTCGGTGGGTCATTTATTGCCAACTAAATTTTTATTTATTTATTGCTGGTAATAACTTTTTCTTTCGAACAATTTATTGTTGTTTTTATATAAGTTTTGTGTCTAGTAATACTTTTTTCTTTTCGAGTATCAAGATTCATTGGGATTTGTTTTTAAGTCCTATCCTTGTTATTTAGGTCACAACTGGAGAGAAGTGACGGATTAATACCTTTCCCAAGGGTACCAGTGCTTAAGCGAATGCAGGGTATTCAACTGGAATTCGAACTCGACTCACCGATTTCTCTTTCCGAGCCGATATCCACTGCACCACAACGCACATCCGTCACTATACACTTACAGCACCTGGTATTCCCAAGCGCTCACCCATCTAAGTACTGACCAGGCTCAACGTTGCTTAACTTCGGTGATCGAGCGAGAACCGGTGTATTCAACTTGATATGGCCGTAAGCCGAATAAAATTAGATAGATAGATAGATAGATAGATAGATAGATAGATAGATAGATAGATAGATAGATAGATAGATAGATAGATATGAACAAAGTAAGATATTTAGATAGGTATGTGTGAACAAAATGAGATACAGAGATATGTCTGTACTAAGTGTTATATATTTATATATATTTGAACAAAATGAAATAGATATGTCTGAACAAAGTGAGATAGATATGAACAGAAAGAAAGAGGTATATATACAGTACTGTGCAAAATATTAGGATAAGAACTATTTTATCTTTTATGAGACATGTTGACAAAAAATAAACAATTTAATTAAAGTATGTTTTTATTTACTCAACAAATGCTTTAACAAGAAAAACTACTTGTTACAAAATAAATTTAATATTTAGTATAAAAGCCTTTTGCTTTGATCACAGCCTTCATTAACATCACAAGCTTCTTCAATGTATCTAATGGTATCTCCTACCAAGCAGCTTGTATTTGTTCCCAAAGTGTGTCCTGCTAAGTAACATTAGATTTATCAATTTTCTTTTCCAAAATATCCCATAGATGTTCAATAGAGTAGTTTCAAAATAACTTGTTTAATAGAAAATAAGAAAAATTAAAGATAACTTCTTTTTAATACATTTCTTTTACACCTAGTTTGAAATAATCAATATTTATACGCAATTTGCTTGGCTATTCACCTTGTGTTTGAATTTCAGTGAGGTCTTTAGGAAAATCACCTCTGTCCTAATATTTTTTACACTACTGGTTGTGTGCAAAAGTGTTAGGACAGGGGTGATTTTAAACTATATTTTGATGCCTCATAAAAGATAAAATAGTCCTTGTCCTAATACTTTTGCACACAGTACTCT
>JBBBDQ010000166.1:2332500-2375000 GCA_037127315.1 Ascarosepion bandense | reverse complement strand
CCAAGCGGTCACCCACTAGGTACCGACCAGATTCAACGTCGCTTAACTTTGTTGATCGTATGACATAGTTCTAAGCTCGCACTAAATTTAAGCCTGCGCTCTTAGTTTCTAAAGTGAGGTTTTTATTTTTTTCATTTTTAACTCGATTGGCGCGATGAGTCATCACAATAAGTGGTCGTTTATATCTACCTGTGTTACCAAAAAATAGATTTTTTATATGATTATTTCACTCCAAGCAAGGCAGGACTGCCACCGGTAAGCAGAGAGAAAAGTAAAGGAGGTGGATTGGATTTAGGGAGATTGAAGATGGCAGTTGACATATAGATTTATACCGCTCATCTCTACCCAAGGGGCTCCACGTCTGGATAGAAACCAGGTTTTTCTTTTTCTTAGATTGGTTACCAAGAAAAACTAGAGAGCACAGTTTGTGAATTTATTTCTTTTTTTTGTGTGTGTGTGTGAAATTAGCGCAAAGTGAGCCCAAACTGCTGCAAACGGAAGTCGAATGAGGTTCGCCAATTATGTGTTTTACATACTGCACCTCTAGATCAAACTAAAGTCAGTTAAGAGCCATACGTGATACACGCTTTGGGCGATCATGTCTCCAAAGAGACATGACTGACTGCGCAGAAGATTATACTGCAGTAGGTTGCCATTGCTTTCTACGGTAGACTGGTTGCCAGCCAAGAATATAGAACCCAATCTGTCCTATTATTTAACCCATAACTGGAGGGAAGAGACGGATTGAAACCTTTCCCAAGGGTATTTGTACGTAAGTGAATGCAAGGAATTCAACTGGAATTTTAACTCGGCACCCCGATTTGTCATTCCGTGTCGATATCCACTGCACCATAGCGCACATCCAGATCAAACTAAACGATTTTTGGCCGTTGTTTAGTTTGACCAAAACGACGGCCCAAAAATTTTGTTTGCAGTAAAGCAATAGCCAATCGGCTAATATCGAAGATCATTAATACCAAAGTCAGTTCAAACCGCACTTCGGAACTCTACACTTATCACTGTGCTAGATAAATGTAATTCGCTCCACCAAGAAATCTCAATAAAATGAGTATCATGTACAAGCCTACATCATGTCTACTGCTGCTTCAGAATTTTTGCATGAAATTTAACCACTCCAGAAAGATTTCAATCAGTTAAGTGCGATACATGATACCTGCTTGGGCGATCAAGTCCCTTTCGAGACATGACTGTCTGGGCAGAAGATTTTCCCACAATAAGTTGCCATTACTTTCTGCGGTAGATTGGTTGCCGACCAAAGCTATAGAACCCAATCTGTCCTGCTATTTAACCCATAGCTGGAGGGAGAAGAGGCAAGTTAATACTTTTCCCAAAGGTTTTGCGAGTAACTGAATGCAACAAATCCAACTTGAAATCGAACTCATCTTCGATTTTTCGTTTTGAGCCAATAATCCATTGCACAACCCACGCACATCCAGAAACAATTACCTGTGTATAATGCACCGGCCGCCGAAAATGCATGATTTTTAGTCTCTTCAAAAATTAACTGTGTATAATACGACTCCCTACTTTTTGCGTAAAAAAACTGATCACAAATAAAACTTGAGAATCGAGTTCAAATTTGGTCTATTGCATCCAATTCCTTGATAAAGCATGAATCTATATTTTCCCCCAATTTTTACCTAAAGGTTAAATAACAGGATATTAGTTGATTCGATTTTATACAGCTTATTAACACTTTGTGGGGTTATTAACGACAAAACATATTTCGAACCGTAGGAGGTTGCTCACAGTATCCGAGGTTGCCAAAGGGTCTTTGATCTAAGTACTAACCGAGTTTGACGTTGCTTAACATTGGTGACCGAGCGGGAACCAATGTTTTCAGCGTGATTTGACCATAGACAAAAAGCAGGGTACACTAGATTGTAAAGCCTTGGAGGCAACCAGTCGAGGCAATAAAGTAACTAAGACTCAACAGGTTAATGAGAATATGAAAAAACTACTGTTAAGGAGACAGAACAATAAAAGAAGAATTAAAAAGGCAGAAGATATTTTTTCGTTAATATCTGAGAATTGCCATGACTTCTTGGGAAAATATTGATTCTGTTGTCCTCTCGGCGGTTTATATTAATAGTCCTTCTCCTAGACTGGCTACCACCCAAGGTTAAGGAGCCTACTCTACACTGATATTTAAACTGCAGCTGGGGAACTCAGGAGAACAAAATAGATCAGATCGGAATTTGAACTCTGTTGGCCGACTCCTTTCCACAACGCTTAACGTAGGGCTGTCCACATAACCATTCGGGGTATGGAATTGTGAAATTGATTTATTAATTTGGGGCTGAGGTCCGGCCACCCATATGACAGCCACTGATAGCGGTTGTCAGCAACAAAGGCATCACTTTCGATGGCTTGGCAGCTGCCAACAAAAATGTGTTGCTCAGTTGATTAATGAGAGAAACGAGCAATTTTTATTTTGTTAATTTTTATTTTTTTTCTGAAAATGTGTATATATGATTTTTATCTCTGTTTATCAAACAGAGCGCACAGACACAATTGCTGCTTTCACGAGTGGATATATTAATTGCAGTTTTATGTCAGTAACATCCGAGACGAAGCAGTCAGTTAAGTGCCTTATGTGATACACGCTTTGGGCGATCATGTCTTGAAAGAGACATGACTGACTGGGCAAAAATGTCTTATTGCGAGAGTAGGTCGGTCAGTCAGTTAAGTGCTATATATGATACACGCTTTGGGCGATCATGTCTCGAAAGAGACATGACTGACTGCGCAGAAGATTATCCCGCAGCAGGTTGCCATTGCTTTATGGGGTAGACTGGTTGCCCTCCAAGGCTATAGAACCCAATCTGTCCATAACTGGAGGGAAGAGACGGATTAATACCTTTCCCAAGGGTATTTGTATGTAAGTGAATGCAAGGAATTCAACTGCAATTTGAACTCGGCACCCCGATTTGTCGTTCCGAGTCGATATCCGCTGCACCACAACGCACATCCGAGACGAATACAAAGCTAAATTGTTCATCATATATAATTATTAATTCACTTCTGGTCACCATTAAAAAAAACGTCGGTCGAATCAATAGGTATGTGGTTTCGTGTCTTTCTATCAAGGCTTCTTGGGATCTTCCTAGGTTTGGAACCACCTGTTAACTGCTGTTTTTTCCCCTGGTGCACCCAGACACGAGGTAGTAGCACCTGCTAGGGTCACAATTATAGGCAAATAGTTAATCTCCAAAATATCGATTACATAACAAAAAGAAAAACTTAAGAGCTAAAAAGACCAGTAAATTAAGGAGAGTCATGGTCGCCTACGTCCTGAAGGGACAGAGTAAACGAAGATACGATGTTTCTTGTTTTAAAGAAAACAATGAACATTGAATTTTTTCCGTTCAAAATTTTGTTATACATGCCAATACGTCTGATTCGTTTTTAAAAATAAAATGTTCACTTTTCTTTAACACAATAAAAGATAAATGAATGACTCCATTATTAAACAAAACACATTGAGTAACTTGTTTTTATGAAAAAAAATTTTTTTTAATTATTATTTCAGAAATTAAAATTTAGTTTTTGTTGTGGAGTAGTTTTTGCACTAAAAGTCATAATCGCGCTATGTCGGTTGCTAATCGACTTAACGCACCCTAAATGTTAGGAACTTGGTAATCTTCCACTTAAAAGCTGACTCCTTAGTATTCGGCTAACTGCCGACTAATATCAACTGCCTTAGTAGTTCTACCGAACCCTAAAAGAATTCCTATGAACTTCTCAATAACTTTTCCCGTTAATTTCCTGTTAACTCTTATTAAAATAGGAGGGAGAGTCCATTATCCGAAGAATAGGTGTGCTTCACCGGAACAGATTTGTAAGATTTTCAAAATATACAATGATAAATGTCAACATTGATTATTCCGCGTAATATTCTGTCTTTATTGTACTTTATCCTCACTAAAGTCTTCTCATTCATTTCCACTCTCGGTAAAACATTGTCTTAGCGGAATTATTGCTTTACTTAGGGTGAAATGACTATGATTATTTATGCTCTCGCTAGTCGACAGGGCATTGTAGGGGTTGATTTCATAAAACAGTAACTACTTACGGCTTTATGCAATATTCTTTGGTGATTGAACAGAACGCAGTTCGGTTCGGTCACTAACTTAAACGCTCTCGGTTACTGGCTGTTTACATGCTGTGAACTATGCCTTTATCTACCGTGCGCCGATAGCTTAGGGATAAGATCGCCGTCTGATGACAAATCAATTGGATTTCAATTCTGGCTTGAAGCAAACGGTTAATCTAGCCGCACTGATGAGCTGTAATACAGCTAAACAGGATTGTATGCGGATGATTTTATATAAGTTCCGGAGATTAACGAAGCGGTATTAACAATCAAGAAATTTAATTTATTTGTTTGAACATTATTTTTAATGGATACTCGTATTTGAGTAAATATTCTGTTTTTTAAATTACTTTAATGGCCGATGGATATATATATATATATATATATATATATATATATATATATATATATATATACTGTTCAATTAAAAATAACAGAATATCCACTCAAATACGAATATCGATTAAAAATAATGCTCGAACAATATATATATATATATATATATATATATATATATATATATATATACGGCTTATTTCCCTTTATTCTCAAAATGTTCAGTTGGCTCGCCCTTTAAAGATAGAAAATGACGATATTTGAATAACTAAGCAATTCAAGCATAAAAACTACGACCAAACAATTAAGTATTTATATAAAATACAAAAGGCTAAATTAAAAATTGCAGCAATTTTTTTTTCCAAAATTGTTTTTTTTTAATATGCAAATTAGTTAAACATATTAGGCAATATTTCTTAAGTTGATCAAGGTATGAAACACATGCTGGGCGATATAAAAGTTAAAACAGAATTTTTAGGCCTGTTTGTTTTATGTTTAGCTTGCTTTCTAATTTCAAGTCCCTAAGCAGCAATTTTCCCATTGCACGAAGAAAATGATGGGTGGTTGGGTATTAGTATCAGGGGTAGTGTCTGATGCCGGCGTCGTTGTAATAGAAGAACGCCGAGGTGACTGAGTAATGCTTACTACCAATCCTATTTCTGCGTTAGGTTTTCGTCATATTTCAATCGAGTGAGCGGACGGATCAAACGCCCAAGAGACATTTATTTAATCAAACACCATTCACAATATTCACACACACTTGTATATATATATATATATATATATAAGTAAATCACCGAAGCTTTATATTCAACCTCAACAGAATGCAGAAAGCACGGGACGGCCGTTTCGTCCTATATTTGGGACTCATCAGCAGTGCGCATCCACTGCTAGGAATCGAACCCAGACAGTTTTGGTTATTAAGCTGATGTTATACCAACTGTCCCACGGGCCCTGGTGACGAAGATATATGTATGTATGTATGTATGTATGTATGTATGTATGTATGTATGTATGTATGTATGTATGTATGTATGTATGTATGAAAAAGTAGGGGAAGTTTATTTGTGACGCATTTCGTCCTTCAGGACTTCATCAGACTAAGTTTTTACACATATACACGAAAGAGAGGTGCTGGACGATTTTAGAATATTTTTTGTATATATATCGTCAAATTAACTTATCACAGTGTGAGATACATACTAACAAAAGAAGTGGAAAGAAAGACACGAAATGAATTGGACTAGATTTAAAGAAAAAAATTCTAAATTACCAACACTCCTCGTTCTTGCGCAGTATTTAGTCTTACCTGCATCGGACAACAAATTTAGTCCGATGCAGTTCTGATGAACGAAACGCATCACAAGTTTTCTTTTCCCACTTTGTGAGATACGATGTCCTCCACATTGTTTTTGACATATAAGAATATATATCAATATCTCATATATATATATATATATATAGAGAGAGAGAGAGAGAGATAGTGATATATATATAGTATGCATATTGTCCTACGTTGATGGTACATCATAGATAACACAGTAACAAGAATCCCTCCATAAAAGGTAACACAGTGTTGTATGGGTTTAAATGTCTAAAAAAAAACCGTCAGCTGACGAGCAATTATCGAAATCTGAGAACGACTTATTTGTTCTAATTAAAAAATTAAATTCTGTAATACCACCAACGAGTTGCAAAAAAACAATGCGTATGGACATGAATAAGTTCGACCAATCCGACAGAATGATTATTAAATCAGACAAGACAAGCCAGCATTATTTTATTAACGTGGAATCAGACCACAAATCCATTCTCTATAAAATCAACAAAAATTATAAAAAGGCGCCTAGTAACTGGGAAACCAACATAAATAACGAAGCCAAGAAAATAACTAAGGATCTTAAATTAGATAATAGGGTACCAATTTTCCATAAGAAATGGGCATTTATCAGGATCAGAGAGCACAAACTTCTTCTTCTTCTTCTTCTTTTATGTGCCCTGTCCCTTCAGGATATAGGCGATCATGGTTCTCCACGTCTCCCTATCCCTGGTGTCTCTTAGTATGTTTTCTCCTGTTACACTTTGCAACCCCCTTTCCGTTATCCACCTGATCAGGCCCTGCAAATATGTTATCCGCTGCCTTCCTCTGTCTCTTTTTCCTTCTATCTGGCCTGTCAGTATCAGGTTCTCCAAGCCCTCCTTCCTAATTGCATGTCCCAAGAACTTCAGTTGTCTCTTCCTGATGCTCACAATTTTCTTTTCGTTAACCATTCTTTCCAACACCTCATCGTTGTTCGCATGCTCAGTCAACGATATTCGCAGCATCCTTCTGTAGAACCACATTTCCGCTGCTTCAAGTTTTGTCCTCATTTTCGATGATATTGTCCAGCATTCGCTGCTGTGTTGAAGAACTGACATCACATAGCAATCCAGCACTCTTTTCTTTGTTTCTAGCGAAATTTTCCTGTGTGTTAGTACTTTACTACACAATTTCATAAACAACAATATAGATTATTAAACCCTTAAAAAACTATATACGTAGAATTAGCAAGATTTTCCTTCAAAGAGCTTTCCACATGCATTAAGAATGCCTCAGGTATGAACTAATATAAGATAAGTACACAGATAAGGTAATTGGTTCACAAAAATAAAAATTAAAATGGATTGCACTTTCATCCATTTTGATATTTGTGATTTCTATCCGTCTATGAAAAAAAAAACTTTTAACCGCAGCCTTAAATTTGGGCTAAAAATTACTGCTCCATCAGCGACCAACACATGAACATCATCAAACAGGCCCAAAATCTATTTTATTTTACATTTTTAGTTAAAAAAAAAAAAAACAACCCTGATTCCTGCATTTCTATGGAGGCATATAATTCTGCAGGGGCCTGCAATTTGGTAGGACTCTTTTTACTTAATCTTAGGCACACCTTCGATTTATGTAACATCGGATTTTACCGAGACGACAGACTGATAATCCTTCGCAATACTAATCCACCAAAAACGGATTAACTCAGAAAGTTTGCACTGAAAAATAAAAAATGAAAACCAACAAACTTAAAGATGGCGGTAGTCTCTTTCACGTCCGCCAGCATTTCTACCATTCATTAATGCATTTTTCATTCTACTATTCGAAGCAGATTTTCGGAAAAAGGGTCAGGTAATTAAAAAAATTGGATGTGCGTTGTTGTGCAGTGGATATCGGCTCGGAACGAGAAATCGGGGAGCCGAGTTCAAATTGCAGTTGAATTCATTGCATTCACTTACGCGCAAATAAAGGTATTAATCCGTCTCTTCCTTTCAGTTATGAGTTACATAACAAGACAGATTGGGTTTTGTTGCCTTGGTTGGTAACCAGTCTACCGCAAAAAGTAATGGAAACCTACTGCGGAATAATCTTCTGCCCAGTCAGTCATGTCTCTTTCGAGATATGATCGCCCAAGTGTGTATCACGTATGGCATTTAACTGACTGAATTAAAATAATACAGGATTTACATTCCCTAATGAGTTCTGCATTTAACTAATATATTAAAAAATTGATATAAATAATGTATTTCTAGAAGTTTTATGCAATTAATTAAAGTACTGGGAAGTAACAGATATAAAAATACCAAGATTTTCTAAAAATAATAATCGCATGAATAATTTAATTCATTTGTGAATAAGTCCTGAAAGTTTCATTAAAATCAGACATTTTTTTTATCATTTCACCCCGAGCAAGGCAGAAATGACACTGATGAGCTGGTGGCTACATAACTGTAAAAAGATTAATTAGAAAAGAGTGAGGAGTACAAACTAGTTAGAAAGGATCAATCGAAAGCTGAGAATGCAGGTGCGATGACAGATACATAGGTGGAGAGAAAGAGAAGGATATACGGGGGTGGGGTGAGAGCTAGAGTCCAGTGGTTAATAGATGAGTATTGACATTGCATTTAAATTTCTGGAGGTTGTAGACGTCAGGAAAGCAAGAATATGGGAGCGAGTTCCACAGGCGGGAAGTGCGAGAGAAGCTGCAGGAGTAGAATTGTCGTCTGCATTTGACTAACCTGACTGTGAATGAGCTTGACCCAGTTGCCAGTCTGGTTGCACGAGTAAACACCTGTTGAGGAGGCACCAGTGACTTAAGTTTGTCCGAGCAAAAGCCATGAAAGTATTTATAGAACAGACAAAGGGAGGCCACATTTCGACGGTGGGGAAGTGGCTGCAGTCGAGCCGCCAGATCAGTACCTATCACATTACAGACTCTCCTTTGGAGCCTGTCGAGAATACTGAGGAGAACGGCAGAGGCGCCTACCCATAAATGGCAGCAGTACTCCATGCACGGACGGATGGTTGAATTGTATATATGCAGGATGGATTCAGGCGGAAAAAACATCCTGGATCGGCATAGTGACCCAACCTTCTTAGCAGTAGATTTAGCTATGGAATCAATATAGTGGTTCCATTTGAGGTCTGAGGAAAGGGTAAGGCCGAGGAGGCGTAGTGTGTTGCTCTCAGGGAGAATCGCTTGGTCCATGCTTATGGGAGGCAGGAGAGGTTGCCTGTGATGGTTGACGGACAACAGCTTGGTCTTAGACGCATTGAAGTTGACAAGGCACTTCTTGCCCCAATTCACCACAGAGTGTAGATCCCGTTCGAGGTCAGCAGCGAGATTATGTCTGTCCGCCACGACAGGTTTCTTAGAATTTTCAAATTAATGTGTCTTTCAATGCCAAAAAACAACTTGCGTAATATTACGCTTTGGTTAATAGTCACATTACGTAAACATAGCGTGAATCACTGACGGAAAACAAAAACAGAAATTATAATTGAAATTTCGAACATGTTAGAAAGGACTTTAAAAAACTTTAAGATAATGACAACAAAATTTGATCTTTCCTCTTAATAATAGCAGAAACATTTTGATGATAAAACTTTGTTTTTATTAAGTTTGAGCTCTTTTAACATCATGATATGCTGTTTTTTGGCAATTGAGCGGAGGTGACTACTTTTAATCTTCAAAAATTCCAATGCAATATTAATCGTTATCATCTATCTTCTTTTTCTTTTATTATTTTATCTCCATAATATTTTTTTTTCTCATATTCACTAATACGCAGTAACACCTTGTGTCTTAGTGTTGTGGAGTAGTTTTCGCGCTGAAAGTTATAATGTCGGTTGCTAATCGACTTTGTCGGTTGCTAATCGACTTAACGCACCCAAAATGTTAGGAACTTGGTAATCTTCTACTGAAAGCTGACTCCTTAAGTATTCGGCTAACTGCCGACTAATATCAACTGCCTTAGTTCAACTATGCCCAAACTGGAACTAACTAATAGTTCCACTGAACTTCAATAGAACTCTAAATAACTCTCTAGAACTCCTAAGAACTTCCCAAAAACTTCTTGAGTTAACTTCCTGTAAACTCTTATTAATATAGGAGGGAGAGTCCATTATCTGAGAAATAGGTGTGTTGCACCATAACACTTAGTGGCTTTATTGCTTTGCTTGGGGTGAAACTTATATAAAATATCTTATTACTAGCAATAATATTACAAACAACCCTGATATTTCACCATAACACTTAGTGGCTTTATTGCTTTGCTTGAAATTGAAATCTATATAAAATATCTTATTACTAGCAATAATATTACAAACAACCCTGATATTTCACCATAACACTTAGTAGCTTTATTACTTTGCTTGGGTGAAATCTATATAAAATATCTTATTACTAGCAATAATATTACAAACAACCCTGATATTTCACCCTTAACACTTAGTGGCTTTATTGCTTTGCTTGGGGTGAAATCTATATAAAATATCTTATTACTAGCAATAATATTACAAACAACCCTGATATTTCACCATAACACTTAGTGGCACATTGACTTTGCTTGGGTGAAATCTATAAAATATCTTATTACTAGCAATAATATTACAAACAACCCTGATATTTCACCATAACACTTAGTGGCTTTATTACTTTGCTTAAGAATTGAAATCTATATAAAATATCTTATTACTAGCAATAATATTACAAACAACCTGATATTTCACCACTTTACTTAGTGGCTTTATTGCTTTGCTTGAGGTAGAAATCTATATAAATATCTTATTACTGGCAATAATATTACAAACAACCCTGATACTTCATAACACTTGGTGGCTTTATTGCTTTGCTTGGGGTGAAATCTATAAAATATCTTGTACTAACAATAATATTACAAACAACCCTGATATTTCACCATAACACTTAAATGGCTTCCATTACTTTGCTTAGAATTGAAATCTGTATAAAATATCTTATTACTAGCAATAATATTACAAACAACCCTGATACTTCACCATAACATAGTGAAAACATTGCTTTGCTTAGGGTGAAATCTATATAAAATATCTTATTATAGCAATATATTACAAGCAACCTGATATTTCACCATAACACTTAGTGGCTTTATTGCTTTGCTTGGGGTGAAATTTATGTAAAATATCTTATTACTATAATAATATTACAAACAACCCTGATATTTCACCATAACACTTAGTGGCTTTATTGCTTTGCCAAGGTGAAATCTATATAAAATATCTTATTACTAGCAATAATATTACAAACAACCCTGATATTTCACCATAACACTTAGTGGCTTTATTGCTTTGTAGGGTGAAATCATATAAAATATCTTATTACTGGCAATAATGTTACAAACAACCTGATACTTCATATAACACTTAGTGGCTTTATTGCTTTGCTTGGGGTGAAATCTATATAAAATATCTTATTACTAGCAATAATATTACAAACAACCTGATATTTCACCATAACACTTAGTGGCTTTTATTGCTTTGCTTGGGGTGAAATCTATATAAAATATCTTATTACTAGCAATAATATTAAAACAACCCTGATACTTCACCATAACACTTAGTGGCTTTATTGCTTTGCTTGGGTGAAATCTATATAAAATATCTTATTACTAGCAATAATATTACAAACAACCCTGATATTTCACCATAACACTTAGTGGCTTTATTGCTGGCAGGAATTGAAATTTATATAAAATATCTTATTACTAGCAATAATATTACAAACAACCCTGATATTTCACCACTGCTTATGGTAAACTGTTGCTTTGCTTGAGGTGAAATCTATATAAAATATCTTATTACTAGCAATAATATTACAAACAACCCTGATATTTCACCATAACACTTAGTAGCTTTATTGCTTTGCTTGGGGTGAAATCTATATAAAATATCTTATTACTAATAATATTACAAACAACCCTGATACTTCTGCCATAACACTTAGTGGCTTTATTGCTTTGTAGGGTGAAATCTATATAAAATATACTTATTACTAGCAATAATATTACAAACAACCCTGATATTTCACCATAACACTTAGTGGCTTTATTGCTTTGCTTGGGGTGAAATCTATATAAATAATATCTTATTACTAGCAATAATATTACAAACAACCCTGATACTTCACCATAACACTTAGTGGCTTTATTGCTTTACTTGAGGGTGAAATCTATATAAAATATCTTATTACTAGCAATAATATTACAAACAACCCTGATATTTCACCGCAACACTTAGTGGCTTTATTACTTTGCTTAGGTGAAATCTATATAAAATATCTTATTACTAGCAATAATATTACAAACAACCCTGATATTCTGCATAACACTTGGTGGCTTTATTGCTTTACTTGGGAGTGAAATTTATATAAAATATCTTATTACTAGCAATAATATTTTAAACCAACCCTGATATTTCACCATAACACTTAGTGGCTTTATTGCTTGCTTGAGGTGAAATCTATGTAAAATATCTTATTACTAACAATAATATTGCAAACAACACAGTATTTCACCATAACACTTAGTGGCTTTATTGCTTTGCTTGGGGTGAAATTTATATAAAATATCTTATTACTAGCAATAATATTACAAACAACCCTGATATTTCACCATAACACTTAGTGGCTTTATTGCTTTGCTTGAGGTGAAATCTATATAAAATATCTTATTACTAGCAATAATATTACAAAGTAACCCTGATATTTCACCATAACACTTAGTGGCTTTATTGCTTTGCTTGGGAGTAGAAATTATATAAAATATCTTATTACTAGCAATAATATTACAAACAACCCTGATATTTCACCATAACACTTAGTGGCTTTATTGCTTTGCTTGGGGTGAAATCTATATAAAATATCTTATTACTAGCAATAATATTACAAACAACCCTGATATTTCACCATAACACTTAGTGGCTTTATTGCTTTGCTTGGGGTGAAATCTATATAAAATATTATTACTGACAATAATATTACAAACAACCCTGATATTTCACCATAACACTTAGTGGCTTTATTGCTTTGCTTGGGGTGAAATCTATATAAAATATCTTATTACTAGCAATAATATTACAAACAACCTGATATTTCACCATAACACTTAGTAGCTTTATTGCTTTGCTTAGGAGTGAAATCTATATAAAATATCTTATTACTAGCAATAATATTACAAACAACCCTGATACTTCACCATAACACTTAGTGGCTTTATTGCTTTGCTTGGGGTGAAATTTATATAAAATATCTTATTACTAGCAATAATATTACAAACAACCCTGATACTTCACCATAACACTTAGTGGCTTTATTGCTTTGCTTGGAGGTGAAATTTATATAAAATATCTTATTACACTAGCAATAATATTACAATATTCCCTGATATTTCACCATAACACTTAGTGGCTTTATTGCTTTGCTTAGAATTGAAATTTATATAAAATATCTTATTACTAGCAATAATATTACAAACAACCCTGATATTTCACCATAACACTTAGTGGCTTTATTGCTTTGCTTAGGGTGAAATTTATATAAAATATCTTATTACTAGCAATAATATTACAAACAACCCTGATATTTCACCATAACACTTAGTGGCTTTATTGCTTTGCTTGGGGTGAAATCTATATAAAATATCTTATTACTAGCAATAATATTTACGAGCAACCTGATATTATAGTCAAAAGCCAAGAAATAATCTTTAAAGAATATGGCTCCGTAGAACTATGCAGTGCTAGTAAACGGTAGAGACTCTCCATATCAATATATAAAGGAACAGTACCGAAGTAAATGGCGAGCGGAATGTGAACCGATAAAAATAAAAACACGAGGATTTATCGGAAAATCTCTCTCCAAAGCTTTAGAACGCTTCGGAGTTCTCCGGGTCGATTTGAAGTTGGTTACATTTTAGTTCTTTCGTCTCTCGTCTCCGATCTGTGAGTCTTGACTAACGCCGAGATCATTTATATAGTCTTTTTGAATTTAGCACTGGATCGTTAAGTCCTCAAGTCTTACAAGTCGCTCCCATTGGTCAAAAATCATTTTAACACCTACTTGCGAAATCTGGTTTCTGACTTTTTCTTTAGACAGTTGGTCAATCCTTTTTCTATTTGTGAAAAACCAGGATTTCGCACGTCTTTGTGAATTTTTGTAAAAGTAAAGAAGAGTTGATATTAATTAATTTCTTATCCGCTACCAGTTAAAAAAAAAGACATAAGATTCTGTAACATAGGTTGCTGAGAAAGTTTCAAAATGGTTATAAAATAAGTCTTACTAGTTTACACAGTACACCGACGGTGTCCACAAAATGTATTTTCTGATAGCAGAAGGACCGTATAAAAAAAGCAGCATATTCTCTCCGAGACGAACAGAAAAGGATTTTAAGTGCGCCCACATCACTACTGAATGTGACACAAAGTCAAGGTTTAAAATGGTTTTAACGACAGTACTGTTGAAAAAAAATTGCACAATCCCCCACCCAATTCCTCTTTTTGAGGACGTCTTAACTATCCCAGTAGCAGACCTAACAATTGATTCAATATAATCTTTCTACGGGTGCCCCTGCTATTCTCCTCGGGGTTCTTGACAAAATACAACGGAGAATCAGTAATGTGATCGATACCGACTTGACAGACCGGCTGCAGTCTCTCTCTTACCGGCGTGACGTGGCTTCCCTGTGCCTCTTCTATAAATACTTTCACGGCTTCTGCTCCGATGAACTTAGATCACTGGTGCCCCCTAGGTAAGAATTTGCACGAGATACTAGATTAGCAACTACATCCCACACTTTTACAATGAAACCGATAAAATGTAACCGCAATTTCTACTCCAACAACTTCTTTTCTAGCACTTCCCGCCTGTGCAATTCCCTTTCACATCATTGCTTCCCCGACAGCTACAATCTCCAGGAGTTTAAATGTAAGGTCCATAGTCACCTCCTAACACACTAACTCGCATCCATTCTCTCAAACACTCTTCCCATCTACCCAACCCTCATCCTCGGTATCCTTACTCGTCTATCATCCTCCTTCTGACATTTTCTATATCTAACCCCTCTTTCTCATCACTTTCCCCCATGTAACCCCATAACCCCTCTTTCTCATCACCTTCCCATATGTAACCCCCTGCGCAATGGTGACAATGGAATGCCTTGCATGGGGTGAAATGATTAAAAAGAAACTTTATGTCAGCGGAAAACGTTAGCCCGAGAAGGCGTAATGAGTCACTCAACTTGGGGTTAGCATTAGCCATGCTGATGGACGTCACAAAGCAGTTTCATTTTGGAGTCGTTAAAATTAACAAACTATTCCTTACCTCAATTAACAAGCAGATTGTAGGTCATTTTTTAGATCAGTTACCAATTTCTCCGAGCAGACTTACTATTAAAACAAGAGTAAATCTTTGCCATCAGAATTGATATTAAGTTGAGAACTGATGACGTCAGAAAGGTTGTTGATGAAAATTTAAAACAAAATTAGTATAATCTTATTCCATCATAGATAGATAGATAGATAGATAGATAGATAGATAGATGACTGGATAAATTGTCGTCTAAATTACGCAAAAATGAAAATAACACTGACATCTCATTTTAACAGATATATTTACTAAACTTACACAAAAATATCTTGAAGTACTCAAGAGTAAATTTATTCAATAAAATCTCCATTAGCTTCAACTATGGCCTCCAGACAGTCTCGAAATCTACTGAAACAATTCTGGACAATTTCCTTGTTTAATTGGTGAATGATATCATAAAACTTATCTTCAGTTCATCTTTGGCGTTTTGTTGGCCTCTCACTCAACTGCTTCCCACACCATAATAACCAAGGAGGTTGCCGTCTGGGGAGTTAGGTGGTCAGAGGTAAACACCATGATGTTAACTGGATATATCATCCAACTCTTTTCGAATCTTTTGCACTGTCCCCAGATCGACATTCAAGCACGCTGAAATTTTTGTATTGGAGACTCCATCATGCTATTTCCAACTTTCTGGCAGAGTTGATTGCGTCACTGTGCTCTTTTTTATCACAGACAGTGCCCAACTGACCCTACTGTACTGTGCAGCCGTCAAAATAACAAAGCGCATGCGCGAAGTTAAAAATATAAAATTGTGACAATTTATCCATCGCACCCAATAAATACATAAAACCGACAGATAGCTAGCTGGTTAGATTGAGATGAACAAACATAGGGCTAGCTATCTAGTTAGATATGAACGGCTAGATAGCCAGCTAAATGGATAGATATGAACTAACATATAGTTAACGAGATATGAACAGAGTTAGATAGTTACCTAGGTATGGACAGACTAGCTAGATATGATCATACGTAAGTAGATAGCTAAATATGAACAGTCTTAAACAGCTAGCTAGACGGACAATTATATCAACGTTGCTTTACAAACGTGTGTGTGTGTGTGTGTGTGTGTGTGTGTGTGTGTGTGTGTGTGTGTGTGTGTGACTGAATTTTTTTTTTCCAGCCCCTGTATACATTCATGACTTTGTTCTTTTATGCAAGTGTCTTTACTGTGTGGACGTGTGAGTACGCATGTTTGGCCATCAGTGCATTTGACATTAAGTGCCAAACTGGAAATTTGTTCACAAAAATGCGGCCAACTGCAAAATTCAATCCTCAGTCACATGTCGGGTGGAGGGCGGAACGGAAACGGCGACTGCGATTGAACTTCGATGCTGGAGACCTCAGGCAAAGGCCGCAGGGAAAAGAAGAGGAAGTGGGCGAACGATGGCGGGATGACAGACGGGGTGCGATTCTAGGTGCATTCGGTTTCTTTTATCTTATGACCGAGTAAACTGTTTTCAAGCAAAGATATCTTATGTGAAAAAGAAGATGAATGAAAATAACATACATAACACCGGGAAGAAGAAGAAGAAGAAGAAGAAGAAGAAGAAGAAGAAGAAGAAGAAGAAGAAGTATAACAACAACAACAACAGTAAATAGAAGATTTAAAAATTGGTTGGTTAGTTTTTCATGGCGGCATATCGACCTGGGTGTCATTTGATGCTAAAATCTAATTATTTTGAACACAATTTTATGGCTTCAACTAAATACATGCTATGAAAAGTTATTGTTGATAATTTTATCATAAATAAATATTGTTGGTTAATTTTACTATAAGTATGAATTGTTCGTATTTTTATATAATGATGTTTTTTATACTTTCATATTTTTTTTTTTTTTGGAGGTTCATTATTTTCCCATAGCCTGGACCCTAACAGGACTTCCACTCTAAGTCAAAGTAGACCTGTGAACAACAGTAATTAAAAGGTGATTTACGCGCCGCATTACCTCTTGTCTCCTGATCAAATTTTAAAAAGCGCCTGAAGAGTTGACTTTTACTTATATTAATTCTATTAATGTCCTATCTTTGACACCGAGCACTTTATTATAAAGTCTGCTTGCCTTAAATACCTTTCTATCAGTATTCTACTGACTGTCAGCAGTTTTGGGTTCACACAGTCTTCCAAATCGCTTATATATATATATATATATATATATATATATATATATATATATATATATATACCTGGAGAAACATACGTGGTCAAAACCTGTGCATCAAGTAAGTGGTGTGTGTTCTGTTATTTAACACACACACACACACACACACACACACACACACACACACACACACACATATGTATATATATATGAAAAGATTACGATCTCAACAATAAATTGTAAAACATTTTAAAACTAAAACCATGGAGAGTTGAGATATAAATTCCATATATACATGCATACCAATTAATAAATGTTTATACAAAGAACTGCAATTAAGCAAAGTTAATAAAGAAAATGTGTTATATTTTTACGGGTATGCAGGTCGGTAGACGTAATATACACTTTTAAAAAAATGGACGTTTACTGAAATGCAGGTATTCACAAAAATTACATTTGAAGTAATATATATATATATATATATATATATAGTTCATGGTATGCTGTAAGTTATCCGTTAACGGGCTCTAACCCTAACTGCTTTTAAGCTTTTAAGCATGAAACAGGCAATCGCCGCTGGGTGTTGACCTCTGTGCCCACTTTTCTTATATAGATGTACACACATGACTGACTCAATTGATATAATTATTATTAGTTTTAAATTACATAGGATATTTTTTCAATTGTGATATATATATATATATATATATATATATATATATAGAGAGAGAGAGAGAGAGAGAGAGAGAGAAAAGTTTGTATGTTAATTGATAGAGATTATGCTGACTTCGAAGTTTCGTGGAAGCATTATTGCGATGTCTTCATTCGTCTGACGATTTGTTTCTTCTGCTATTCTATTAAAGCTATATCTCTATCTCGATATCAAGTACTTTTGACATAAAAGCAGCTTGTCAAAAGTACCTTTCTACAAGTAAACCACTGAAAAAAACAGCAATCTTCACACTAAGTATAAACACTCTTGTCTCTCTCTCTCTCTCTATATATATATATATGTATATGTATATATATGGCATGTACGCATCGCTCATTCAGTAAAATGAATTAGAGCACTCTGGCTATTGGGCGCGTATAATGATAATATACACGCTAAAAAGTCCGCCTTCTTCTACCGAACGCCCATAGCCCAGAGGTAGAATCGCCGACTGACGCCAATTCGATCGGGTTTCAATCCTGGGTTAAAAGCAATCGAAGTCTAACGGTACTGATGAGCTGTGATACAGCGAAACAGATCTGTCTGCGGATGACTATATATATATATATATATATATATAAACACATTGCATTGCGTTGCATTTAGACTTATGTTTTTGTTAACATTTCGTTTTAATGCGATAAGATGTCATAGAACCGCATTAAAAATTTACAAACTGCGCCTGCTATTCGGTGACTGTTATTGTTGCATACCAACACAAGATAAAATCATTTTTGACAGTAGATGTCTTTGTGTTAACGTCCCTGGAACCTCTCTGAAAATGGCTTATGTGAGCCGAAAGCTTAGAACCAGCATTATAAACAAATATTTGCTGGACAATTTTTGTCTTTATTTTCACATGAAATTAAATCCAAAATACGATGTTAAAAACGTGTTATGATTAAATATAAAAGACATTCATTGTCTGTTATATTTAACAATATAAGTTTTAAAAATATATATATATTGTGGTATTTCGTATTTAAGCAGCACTTTTTCTTTTGTCGATGATCAATTTTCCTGTTTCTTAATACTTAGCTTTTGGAAGGCATGATTCACTATTCCAATGAATCTTCTGATTATGGAGTCGCATTTTCCGCCCCTTGTTAAAACACTACCCAGATATTTACATTGTTGTACTTGCTTGATTTTTGGTATCTCCAATTTCTAATTTGCATATTGGGCTATTTCTTTTACTGACCACACACACACACACACACACACACATATATATATATATATATATATATATATATATATATACTAGCAGTATAGCCCGGCGTTGCTCGGGTGTAATGAAAGCTTTAAAACTAATCCATGGTCCTGGAGCTCAGACTCAGCCTAAAGAATATTTGTGTGAAGTTTTGTGAGAATCGGATAAGAATTGTGGATTTGTATAAAGGACATACAGACAGATAAACAGACACACACACAAACATCTTAAATTTTATATATATATATATATATATTATCGATTTTCTGCACTATTGTAATACCTGAAACCTTGAAACTTCTGAATATCGTTTCTTATGTCTTTGCCTATGAGTGTATCAAATTTGATTAAAATCAGACCACTTCTTCTATAACCCGATTTTTTCGATATTTGTCGGCGGTATCCCGACACAAAACCTAGCTTAGAACACTTGCAGACGCTTATAGTACAACTGTGTAAATTTTCAAGAAAATCGGTTCAGCCGTTTCGGAGTCTATAGGTAACGGACACACACCCACACACACACACACACACAAAGTTCCATTTATAAATAAGTTTAGATTTGCGCGTAAGTGAATATAACCCGACTGGTATTCGAACTCGACTCTCAGATTTCCAATTCTGAGCCGTTATCCATTACACCACTCGTACACCCAAGTTTACAGCACCTGGCATTCGTAATCGGTCACCCACCTGCATATTGACCTATCTAGGTACTAGTAAGGATCAGCGTTTCTTAACTTCAGTGATTGTACGGGAACCAATGTTTTAATGTCATATAGCCGTCATACGAAATTTTAAGAAGGCATGACAAGAAACGAACGTTGGTCGCAACAACTAAGGTGTTTATTGACTTTCAGCTCCTCTTTGTATTTGTACACTGATTAATTTTTAAAAGGTTTATCTATTTTATTCTGTTCACCGAACATCGACCACCAGGACTTCTTCCGCCGCGATCGTGTGCGAATTATTCCCTCTGCAAATCCGATATGGTTTTATATTTGAAAAAGCGTTGGTTATTTTGCTGAGTAAAAACACATTGACTGTAATTTTGTGTGAAGCTAACAGGGTAATCGATAACAATCACGTCAAGCCAAGCATTGCTAATGGCTGAGAGATCAATGTTCAATGAATATGCATTACATGTGACCAAATACAAAACTTCCTTAAACTTACTTAAGCCTAATAACAAAACGGAAATCAATAAATTATAAGATGGATTTCGATAAGATATTTTCCTTGTATAATATTCTAAATCAGTGATTTTAAGATTTACCGCTGAATTTAAAGCTAATATAAACTTTTATTTAAATTATTAGAGGTTTCATCAATGTATTTCTCGGGGCAAGTATTACATGTAACAATAATTTCCTCCTTAAAATGTTAACCTATTATTGGTTTTTTATTAACTAAGCCTTTCATCTTTTTAGAAGTAATTGTAGCAAACTGTATGTTGAGATTAGATAAATTATTTTTCAATTATGATAAATTTGGTTGGTAGATATATATCTGGATTCCTTCGGCTTGTCCACTTTTCTATATTGAAATATTTTACGAGCCTTTTGTTTTGCACTAAAGTAATTCAATTAAAATATGAGAACACTGAATGCCTTTGTCGCTCACCATGAGTCAAACCACAATTTCGATTTTAAAAAAATACAACTATTTTTAAAAGGAATTTACAAAGACGAAAATGTATAGAAAGTACATTAATCGCAAGATCATCCACAGTGAATTTATGTACAAGTTCGTACAACATTTCACCTTGCTTGACAGAGCTTTTATTATCACAGAGTGCGACGTTTAAAAGTGGTGAAAACATTACCAGAAAGAAAAGAAACGAAACGAAATAAGTCAGACTATACCCTCAAAACATATATTTTAATATAAATTTCTCAACGTCCTAAAAGTAAAAAAAAGGCAAACGAAGAAGTTTTCCACTTGCTCCTGTTTATACACCAAAAACTGATTTGGTATATATATATATATATATATATATATATATATCGAGGCATCAAATTAATAAAAAATTATCCAAATGTTGGAGAATTTTTGTCTTTATTTTCAACTGAAATTAAAGCCAAAATACGACGTTTAGAACGGCTCATGATTAAACATAATAGACATTCATTTTCTCTTATATTTAACAGTATATGTTTAGAAAAAAATATATATATGTGTGTGTGTGAGTGTGTGTGTCTTAGAAGTAGTATAAACTAGTGGGTTATCAGTCCACTCTTTGTAGTGATTTACTTTATTACGAATGCTCGATACTGAGATGAGAATTACATATGGTAATATTTTTATTAAAAGTCTATAACAAAAACATAGTTTACTGCGAAATAAGGGCCATTGTGTTTCGGTACTCTCTTATTAGCACCTTGTCAGGAAGTACTTAACTAAGTTTTTATTATAAACTTAAAACAAAAATATTTATATAAATAATACAAGATAGCACAAAATCAAATTAAAAAAAGCAACAGAAATACAACCTGCTATTAAAAATTATTGTCTCCCCATTTAAATAATGTATGGTGTCACTAAGTATCTTACCCAGACAAAATTAAAAAGTGTCATGCCATGACATCAGGCTACTCAGTTTCCTTTTGCGACCAAAATCTTCAACTTCATAGTTCAACCTAATTCTCATTTTTGA
Source organism: Ascarosepion bandense (assembly GCA_037127315.1). Lineage (NCBI taxonomy): Eukaryota > Metazoa > Mollusca > Cephalopoda > Sepiida > Sepiidae > Ascarosepion > Ascarosepion bandense. The sequence goes on along the minus strand of JBBBDQ010000166.1, from coordinate 2,353,151 downwards.
TTGAACAATATTGACACACCTACAGACGAATCCGGAAACCTCCAGTTCTGAAATCAGAGCAATGGCTTTTTCAGACCACAAGTAACTCAAAGTATAACCAAGACCTTTCTTTTTGTTCCTTCTTATACTTTGCTTTGCGTTAGCTATATGTGATGCTAGCAGTATAGCCCGGTGTTGCTCGGGTGTAATGAAAGCTTTAAAACTAATCCATGGTCCTGGAACTCAGACTCTTTGGACGTTGGCACGAAAGACTAAAAAGCAGTAGTTGTTTCCAGTTAAAGCAAAACCGTAGACTGAAAGAAAAATGAATGGATGTAAGTCAAATTTTGATTTCCTGGCATCGGTATCAAATAAGTTTTTTCGTCGTAAACTGAATTTTGAAGGCTAAATAAGTTCTCTGAGTAAATGGTATCATGGCTGAGACTAAGAACGACAATTATATCTACTTAGAGCCAAACCCGAAGCAAAAACTAAAATAAAAGGCCTGAAAAAATACAGACATACAGGCAGATAAACAGACACACACACAAACATCTTGCTTTATATATATATATATATATATATATATATATATATATATATATAAGAACTGCAACCTTGAAACTTCTGAATATCGTTTCTTATGTCTTTGTCTATGAGTGTATCAAATTTGATTAAAATCGGACTATTCCTTCTATAACCCGATTTTTTCGATTATCGATTTTCAATATTTATCGGTGGTACATCGACACAAAACCTAGTTAGAAACAGTCGCAGACGCTTATAGTACAACTGTCTAAATTTTCAAGAAAATCGGTTCGGGGTCTATAGGTAACGGACACACACAGACACACATACACACAGACAAAGTTCCATTTATAGTTTAGATTAGATTTAGATATGCGATATATATTTCTCTACCTGTGGACACTTGTATATATGTATAATTCTATGTATTTTATAGTATATAAACGTCTGAGAACAAGCATTCATTTATGTCATTTTCCTTTTCTTTTTTACACTGGTGACCAACACGCGATTTATTTACCGGACCCACGTGGGAAGATATTTTTTAAATGGTAAAAATAACTTTCGAAAAAATGTCTTGTTGAAAACGTTGTTTATACACACATTTTTAAAGCAATAACAGAACTTCTAATTCAACTTCCACTTCTGTCAGTAGTACGGATATTCGGCTACTGTAAAAAGTTTCGACAGGGCACATAGAAGAAGAAGAATTGACCTTCTGCCGCATCTACCTCGAGTTTCTGCCTACGTGGGGAGGCAGTAAATAATTTGGAGTGTCATTTACAGTCTGAGGGCATCGACTGCGTGCGTCAGTCGTTCACTTTGTCGGACTCTCTGCCTTTGGGTGGAGAGGGACCCAAACGAGACTCCGCCGAAGGGTAGAGTCTCGTCTGTGGAAAAATAAACAAAAAAGTTTTGTCCAAGCTTATGGGCTCTGTTTTTAACCACGTTAATTGGCCTTGTGCCACATCTACCTCAGGTTTCTGTCCACGCGGAGGGGTCATAATTAATTCAAAGTATCACTGACGATTATTATCAGACTTTGCTCTCTGCAACTCTAGCAACTTAACCTCTCCTCTCCCTCTCTCTCTAATTATTGTTATTCTGTATTACCTGTGTTTGTCTTTTTTGTACTTAACATCCCTAAGCGCAGATATTGTGCTGTAGATACTTCAACACGCATCATCTGGTATCGTACGGCCACTTTGGCGATACCGCAGATATTATATGCATTAATGCCATGAAAGAGTTCTTCTATGTTGATTGATGTATTGTTGGCAATTTTACTATAAATAGGTATTGATGGTAACCTTTTTAAATATAAAAATGTATTACTGATATTTTTACTTTAAAAATTAATATTTTATACTGTCATAGTGTTTGCTTTTGTTTTAATGTTCACTATTTGTTCGTGGCCGAGATCCTAACGGGTGCTGCTACCCCGGGTTAAGGTAGACCTGAGAACAACAACAATTAAGAGGTGATTCCACCTCCGGTTTCTCAATCAGAGGCCTTGCTGCCAGATATAGTTTATCGTCATACCCAGGAAAAATTGGTTGAGTAATTACTGACAAAGCCAATATTGTTAGATAATCGTTGAAACAAAATCAATCTACACAGCGACTATAGAATAATAGTGTAATCAACCACGACACAGAGTTTGAGTGGTGCTTACTGAGGCTTTATTGAGCTACAATATGGCTGACATGTAAACGACTTTTATCGACATAAGTGTAGAAGAATTACAATAGAGAGGGGATGTAACTCGAGCAAATTGTTATCACCACATCAAATTTGACTTCAGAATTGAAAGAAGCAATGCCTTTCAAAAAGAAAATATACAAATATCAAAGTGAACGCCTACGAATTTTAGGTAGAAATGAATGTTTCATGATAGAGTAGCTAAAATGACATAGATAAAAAGAATAGCAAATTCGTTATAAATTTTTGCCATATCCTTCAGTTTAAACTGACGCCATCTTTTTTACGATACTTTTTCTTATGATATTTGCGTATTTTCTTGGTTTTCTCTGAAATCTTGGTAATCATTCAAAATATTTTCAGATATTTGACTTTTCCGAATTCTGACTTTTCTAAATTATAGTTTATAATTATAGTTAAGATATATAGGAAAAAAGTGTCAGTTTAAAGCAGCGTTTCTTAACCGACACGTCGGGACATACTCATGTGTAACCAGGTGCACCCAAAGTTAACAGAAGAGTAATTTATTAATTATTTCTGTATTTCAAAGATTTTATTTTTAAAAAGCTACAGACATTAAGGAAACTTATACCGAACACCAAGAAGAGACAGCTGAAATTTCTGGGGCACATAACGAGAAAAGAGGACGTGGAAAATCTGATACTCACAGAACAGAAGAAAACAGTGAATAACATACTTGATGAGCTTAAGAAAAATTGATGGCGGAATAGGTTTTAGAGAAATAACGAAAAAAATTAAGGACAAAGGATAGGAAATTGTGGACAGCCACGATCGTCTACGTCCCGAGAGAATATTAAAAGTGATGCTACTAAATTCCTTAATCTGTAAGAAGGGGTGGATAATCCTTACCGTTTTGCCTTCCTCAAGGGATTTTTAAAAAATAGAAGATTCTTCATAAATCCTTTTAAATGAAAACTGTACCTCTAATCTTCTTTGGGATGCTAAACTCAAATTAACAACCATTAAAGGCAAGTTTCTTCTTTGCCAAATCACATCAAGCGCAGTTTTCGCATGATCATACTTAAATATACAATGTAATGTCTTTAAAATAAATACTTATTTTAAGAAACTATAGTATTTTGTTATTTACAAATTTCATTTTTCATTATTAAAATTTAAAGTGCACCAGAGAGTTTTTGTTATTCTATAAGAGTGCCCGAAAGTTTAAAAAAAATAGGTCGAAAAACACTGGTTTAAACTGACGCCGGAAGGATATGGCTTTAAGGAGCAATAGAGTGAACATGGAAAACAAACGGCAAAAGAAAGAACAAAGGGAGATAACTGAAAGTCAAATTTAGAAGTTATGCGAAAGTCATGAACACTAAACGAAATAAAATTGAAAAGGAAGAATTAAACTAACGAACAAAAATAAGAATTTTTTTTCTAATTTTGAGGTTAGAAATTGTCAATACACTCTTACTCAATTTAACCGAAACGTTGTATCTAATAACATCTATAATGATCTGAAATAAGTGAACACTTGCCTTACGAGCTTGTCCAAATGGATGGCAGAAGAGGGTTTAGGAGAGATGACAAAAAGCAAAATTTTCTAAAAGCATATCTGTCTCTATTTCCGAGATGAGTTATACATTTTCAAGGAAGCATGACCCAGTGGATGAAAGCGTTGATTGAAGTAATCCAGTGACTTGATCCAAAGTGTTGTGAGTTCAATACCTGACCACAGTATAGGTGAACAAAATTTTGGAGGGTTGCCTTACCTAAGGGAAATAACTAAAACTGATATCCAGAAAAAACATGGCATCGTTGATAAAATAAAAGCTTCGGTTCGAAATATATGCATATATCACCTAAAGAAAGCCGAGGCATACAGCGACCAAAACAAAGTGAATATGACAATAAAGATTAGAACAACATTGGGAAATATCGTTTGTATGTACTTTTATCGCCAATTTTCAAATTTTTCATAACGTCCACAGATTTTCGAATATTCTCAAATTTGAATGTATAACAATAAAATTTCACCACGGTACTTTTCCTGTGGCTATAAATTGGAATTTTCTTACTGTTTTAAAATTATTTTGAGGTTTTTATTAATTAATTTATTTATTTGGATTTTTTCACATTGCTTTGAAGATGAAGAGAACCGGGTTAGTCACCGATAACCCGACCATGTTGCAGATAGTACTGGGTTATATAGCAGCAATTGCACTCATAGATCTCTCTCTCTCTCTCTCTCTCTCTCTCTCTCTCTCTCTCTCTCTCTCTCTCTCTCAGTAGTTTTAGTACTGATTATAACAATCGTACTATGTCGGTTGCTGAGTGAAAGAATTCGAGAAAAAAGATTTGAGTAGAAGCGACAATAAAAGAAGAGGATTTAATGAGACATTTTATGACGAATGACGTTGCATTAAATATTTTTATGATTTTCATTAATTGGTATCACCCCATTCAAGGCAATAAAGCCACTAAGACACAAGGAGTTATAGGATGTGAAGAACGGAAACATTTATAATGAGCAGAAAGAGGAAAGAGTAATCAAGAAGACAATCGAAAGTATGGACATTGGATTTAAATGATCATGCAGGACAGGTGTAGAGATGTAGAAATATCCGGAAAGATGTCCAGACGCACAATAAGCCACTTTGAAATGTTTGACCTCTTAGCTTAGTTAAGATAACCAATTATGGAATGGAAAAGTCTGATGCAACACCTGCAACTTGACAGCTTCTAATGATGTTGACTGGTTCTTCTTTTTGGTGAACACGCTGTCTTTGCTTAGAAGTGAGGAGAGTCTCAGTGCAGCAGCTTTTTCCTCTTTAAAGATTTAATGCACAGACATTGATTGGTAATGTAAGTTGAAATCGTTTTGTGCTCATACTCGACTACGAAGTAGTGCATCAGGTGTACGCTTGCTTCCCTGATAGCCAGTCTCCAAAAGTTTAAATGCAACGTCAGTTGCCATTTTCATTATTCTTAAATCCTACTCACCTCTTATACTTTCTTCGGCATTTTCTCTCTCTCTCTCTCTCTCTCTCTCTCTCGAACCTTCTGCACACCAGTGATATTTCTGCATTGATTGGGGTGAGATAGATAGAAAGATAGAAACAGCCTCAGATAGATACATTATACTTTAGAGCATGTACAAACTACAATCTACTACAAAAGTGTACATTTTGTTTCGACATTAAAAAAAACAATGTCTCATCAGGTAGTTAGTAATGATGGTAATAAAAGTTATTTTTTAAAAGAAAATTTATAAAAATTCACTTCCTTTTATTGGCAAAGTTTTTTTCGTCCGAGGTAAAAAAGGACAGGAAAGATGAGAAAAGAAAAAGAGAAATCAAAAAAAGGGGAAAGAGAAGGACACAGGGGAAATAGAAAACAAAGAGGAAAACAAGAGAAAAAGAAATAAAGAAACGAGAGGAAAGAGTTAATAAGAAATCGTTCTGAGAGAGATAGACCACAAATATAGATAGATCTTGTTTTTTTTTTTGTTTTGTTTTTTTTTTTGTTTTTCTAGCATACTTACATTTTCCGTTTAGTGGGAGTATGGTAGTAAAAACATTAATTATCCGTATTGTCCCAAGAGCTGTCGGCTACTCCTTTAGCAATTTTCAAGGATGTTTGTTTTTGGGGTGCTGTTAATTTATCTTCACTTTTGACTGCATTAAATGCGTGCTTGTATTGTCCGTAATACTAGTGAGAACGTTTATTCCAAGATAAGCGTGTTGAGCGCGCTAGAATTCTAGTGGACGTCTTTCTATTGCTTAAAAAATTTTCAACGTCCGTCATTACCACTGCTGAACAATCTGAGCTTGATAGTAGGAGCGAGTTGTTTTTTATACATGGTCTCTCCCACGGTGAGATGTCTCTGGTAATTTGATTGATATAGAACTTTTATGTTTTCGATCAGGATTTTCATTAAGGGAATTTATAAATTGTTGGTGGCTAGATGTCTTTTTTTTTCTTTTTTCTTTGCGCTTTGATCAGTTAAGTGACATGTAAGATGTCTTCTCAGGGGGGCTGGTAGTATGTGCGATATAGGTAATTGATTTATGACAAAAATAGTCTTGAACTGGGCAGTGAAATTGATATACTATCTTTTTTGTACTCTCTTACGCCCATTAAACGGAAAAAAATAATAATGCTGAAAAATCTAAATAAAAGATTAATTAAATTTTTCTTGTTTGTCATATATATATATAACAGAGATGACGGATTAATAATAGCACCAGATAACAAAAGAGTAAATGATAAAATAAGGAAAGAGCTTTTCAAATTATTCAAAGAACTAGATTTTGATATTACAGTAGACACAAATAATAAAGTGTTACAATATTTAGATATAGAACTTAATTTACAAACTGGGAATGTCTCGCCATACATGAAAACAAACACAAAGTTATCATACATAAATACAAAGTCCAATCAGCCAAATAATATAATTAAGCACATTTACAAAGGAGAAGAACACAGACTATCCAATAATTCGTCAAACAAATCAATATTTAATGAAAAGAAAAATATCTATGAGGATGTACTAAGATATTCTGGCTATACAATATAATTCTCAACCAAACAGATAAATCAAAAACAACAACAGAAAACGAAACATTATCTGGTTCAACCAACCATTTAATTTAAAAGTAAAGACCAAAACAGGTTAAATATTTTTTAAACGAATAGATAGACACTTTCCAAAAAAATTAGAGCTAAACAAAATTTTCAACAGAAACACAATCAAACTAAGTTATAGTTGCACTAATAATTTAGATAGTTTCATAAATAAACAAAACGCCAGAAACTTAAATAGCATCGTACAAAACAAAACCACTAACAAAGAATGCAACTACAGGGACAAAAATAAATGTCCACTTCAAGGTCTCTGCAACACAAAAGAAAAAATTTACAAAGCAGAGGTACATGAACAAAATATATTTGGGCTCCACCAAAGACACCTTTAAGACTAGGTGGTTTAATCACAGATCTACATTTAAAATAGAAAAATTAAAAAACAATACAAAATTGGCTAACCACGTGTGGAAATTGAAATCAAAATATGGAAAGACCCAGACATAAAGTGGAGCAGTGTAAAAACGGCCAAGCCTTACAACGGTGGAAAAATATGTTGACTGCCAAGAAGAAAAATTAGAAATTATGATATTCCCAAATAAAGACGAACTGTTAAATGAAAGAACGGAAATTAGGACTAAATGCATCCACACTAAGAAATACCTCTTAGGTTCATACAACCATGGATGAAAACGCCATAATCCGTTTTAATTTAGAAATTGCGCGTTCATAAATTCCCTGCAAGGTGAACGTTCAAATAAAACACCGTTACAAGTGCGCTCTTAAAAAGAAAAACAGTAAACGGTAAAATCAGTTATTAAAAATCGCCTGAAGAAACCACTCATGGTAGAAACCTGTGTAGCGAAATAACTCGTTTAAAAATGGAAAAAAAAAAAAAAATATATATATATATATATATATATATATATATATCCATGTGTGTGTGTGTGTGTGTGTGTGTGTGTGTGTGTGAGAGAGAGAGAGAGAGAGAGAGAGAGAGAGAGAGAGAGAGAGAGAGAGTACAAATTTTAGATAGAATTTATCTGGAAAAGAACAGTATAAATAAAGACAAAAGACAAACTTATTTTAACCAATGAATTTCGTTTTCTGAGGGTCATTATTAAAGGCAAAACGCGTCGGCAAAAATAAGTTTTTCTTTTGTCTTTTATATATATATATATATATATATATATATATATATATATATATATATATATATATATATATATATATATATATATATATATATATATATATATATATATAGATATAGATATCCAGTCTGTAAACGGTGAGGATAATCCAACAAGATTAACTTGATATAAAATATTAAGTGTTATATCTATATAGAGAGCTCAATGGATGTTATCCAGAGCAATATGATATTTATAAAGGAAAAGTCAACACGTCATTTCAATTGGTTATAACTTATAATTCATTTATATGAGCTTAATTAGTTCATTTCATCAGACCTTACAATAGTCCTTCCATTTTGTACAATTCCGGCAAATTTTTTTGGAACAAATGGAAGGAATATTGTAAGGTCTGATATGAAATGAGCTAGTTAAGCTCATAGAAATGAATTATAATTTAAAACCAATTGAAATGATGTGTTGAGTTTTCCTTTATATATATATATATATATATATATATATATATATATATATATAATCGGTAAAGTATCGAAGAACTACCCTACCAATACCAAGTCTGCTAAATAAGAAATCATGAAAAACGAAAATAGCAAAAATGAAAAATAAAAATAGATAAAATAACTCCTTAATGTTAACAGGAAGTGCGATGTTGTGCAGTGGATATTGGCTACGAAAGAGACAACGGAGAGCTGAGTTCAAGTTCCAGTTGAATTCGTTGCATTCACTTACGCGCAAATACCCTTGAAAAAAGTATTAATACGTTGCTTCTCCCTCCAGCTACAGGTTGAATAGCAGAACAGATTGGGTTCTATAGCTTTGGTTGCCAACCAGTCTACCGCAGAAAAAAAAGGCAACCTACTACGGGAACATCTTCTGCCCAGTCAGTCATGTCTCTTTTGGGACATGATCGCCCTAAAGTGTATCACGTATGGCACTTAACTAACTGAATATTAACGTAAACAGGTAGATTTGGCGCAATTCAGTTTCTTTTTCAATTTTGAACTGTACGAAACTGGCGTCTTTCTTATGGGTTTATCATTACTGTGACCATGTGCCAGACAAACCTACGCTTCGTTTAAAAATTTACACTTGTATTTCACTTTGGTTATTGTTTACTGAGCTCGTCCAGCAAGTTACAATATTATGTGGTTGTTTGTGGCCTTGTGCCAGACACAAGTAAACTAAGTTAATGCCAATACAATAGGTGTTAGTGATATGCATTTACAGCAAAACAAATTCTACTTCACACACTTTAATATCGTTATGTAATCTTGAAACGGTTTTTTTCATTCGTCATTCAGCATCAATATTCAGCCTCGATTTTTTTTCAGACACGCTTTGTTGCCAATCTGTTTAACGCGTCCGTTCACCTAACACGTATTGCCAGCGCTAACAGTAAAGCTTAGTAAAAGAACGACATATTTCTTTCTTTTTTTTCTACATTTTTTTCTTCCTCTACACACCAGAGAGCGACCGATTATTTTAACACTGTTTTTTACACTATTGTTTTCCTATTTATTTCTGGTCTTAACACTCTCAATCCTATCTCAATAAACGCAAAATTAATTGATGCGAGAAATGATTTTAATTTAAATTCTCCGTTCATGTTATAAGGCTTTCGATTTCTGATCGATACAATTACGCCGATTCTTTGAAGACGAGGAGGTGATAGAATAAGCGGAAGGAAACATGATGCAAAGGTGTGCATGGGTCGGGCGGCATTTCTGCGAGAGAGACAACCGATTTGGAAAGGAAAAACACGATATTATGAAAGAAATTATAGAACGGGAGAACAAGAAAACCGAGCAGAAAAATCAGTGAATGGAGTAACGAGAACAGAGAAGAGAAAAGAGAAAGAAGTAAACATAACCTGCCTCATAGCTGAGATAGTTGCAAATATTCCACTATTGTCAGTGGTTCAGTGATCGATCTCATGTCAGATAGACAGAATTAAGATTGGTTATTTTCTCGGCATTTGTACCTTCCATATTTGCAAGACTGTCGAAACAATCTTCCCCGCTTAATTATAGTCTCGTAAAGTCCCGTTCAATTAAAAAATCTGAAGGGCTATATTAACGTTAATTAATTAGCCACGAACCGCAACAGTAAATTTTTAGTGTAAATTATTGAGTATGAGTAAGGCAGAAAAATGATTTAGAGCACTCTGACTACTGGCGTATGATACATCATGCGCTAAAAGTCTGCCCCCCATAGCTCAGAGGTAGAATCGCCGACTGACGCCAATTCGGTCGGGTTTCAATCCTGGGTTAAAAGTAATCGGATGTCTTACTGAACTGATGAGCTGTAATACAGCGAAACATATCTGTCTGCGGATGACTATTTACGCTCTCACACTCTGATTGAGCACTCTGGAAGAATGGTAGACTTGAAAAAACAGTAGCTACTCTAGCAGCTACGCATCGCTGATGCAGTAATGAATTAGAGCACGCTGATACATCAAGGGCTAAAAATCTGCCTCCCTCTACCGAGCGCCCATAACCCAGAGACTGACGCCAATTCGGTCGGGTTTCATTCCTGGGTTAAAAGCAATCGGATGTCTAACCGTACTGATGAACTGTGACACAATGAAACAGATCTGTCTGCGGATGACTATATATATAAATATATATATTTATAAAAATATAGTTTTAACGTACGCTATATTCATGTGTAAAAGTGCTCGATGTCAGAGATACAGAGTATGTAAATATAAAAGTGGACATGTGTCGCACCTGGAGCGCATGTAAATATAAAAGTGGACATGTATCGCACCTGGAGCGCATGTGAATATAAAAGTGGACATGTGTCGCAGCTGGAGCGTATGTAAATATAAAAATGGACATGTGTCGCACCTAGAGCGTATGTAAATATAAAAGTGGACATGTGTTGCATCTAGAGCGTATGTAAATATAAAAGTGGACATGTGTCGCATCTAGAGCGTATGTAAATATAAAAGTGGACATGGTTCGCACCTAGAGCGTATGTAAATATAAAAGTGGACATGTGTCGCACCTAGAGCGTATGAAAATATAAAAGTGGACATGTGTCGCACCTAGAGCATATGTAAATATAAAAATGGACATGTGTCGCACCTGGAGCGTATGTAAATATAAAAGTGGACATGTGTCGCACCTGGAGCGTATGTAAATATAAAAGTGGACATGTGTCGCACCTGGAGCGCATGTAAATATAAAAGTGGACATGTATCGCACCTGGAGCGCATGTGAATATAAAAGTGGACATGTGTCGCAGCTGGAGCGTATGTAAATATAAAAATGGACATGTGTCGCACCTAGAGCGTATGTAAATATAAAAGTGGACATGTGTTGCATCTAGAGCGTATGTAAATATAAAAGTTGACATGTGTCGCACCTAGAGCGCATGTAAATATAAAAGTGGACATGTGCCGCACCTAGGCGTATGTAAATATAAATGTGGACATGCGTCGCACCTAGTGCTTATTGTGCATTAATTCTTAATTTTAAACCGTTCGGGGTAATATTTTGGTAGTTTAACCAAAGATTAATTTTCGTTTTTTGCGGCCTTAACTTTTGTACTTTCCTGGTTAAACGAATTTCTTTACTGTATTTGAATTTTGTACTGTTAATTTTTTTTGTTAATTTTTCTCTACGTTTTTATTTTATATTGTTTATATTTTCTGCAAACTTTTTCATTTACCCACCCTTCCCCTTAGTCCAATATTCCTTAAAAATCCTTTTCCCGCTGCTTGTGCAGTTGTGGAAACGGAAAAGAAGGAATGGCTGATTGATGGTCGGATCAGAGAGAAGCGCCAGACAGCGAGATCTCAGTCCCCTGAATCATCTAAGAGAAAAATGCCCCAACCAACCCACTCCCTCTACCAACGTTGAGGGCGACGCCTCGGTTTCAGACCTATCTCTATTCAAGAATTACAGAAAACATTACGAGCCAGAAGCTTCTTAAAGTTAAATTAGAGTAAAAGCAAAAAGATTCATTAACTGCAAAGGAACCACACTTCTCGGCCAGTAATCCGTCCTCCCTTGGTGTGAAATCATAACAGAAATTTTTATCAGCTCACTCATCCTCTTGCAGACATATGCTGCTCAGTCGATATCCCCACCCATACAGGAAAAGCTCATTTCATACCTCATGTCCTTCTCCCAGAAACACAGCATCGAGTACTCAATTATCAAAGAAACAAAGACCTTTTTAAGGAGGATAAAGAAAGAAGGAAAAAAGCCAGTAAACTCCCATGTAACTTAAGGGAGAACGTCCTCCGTATTTCCTCGGCCTAAGCAGAAAGAGTTTAAAACTTCGTATAATTGAATGAAAAGCGCTGAAGTATTTATTATCCATAAAAAAAAATATGGAGATAAAGACATTGAAGTACCCCAAAACTTTCCTAATGCAAAACGTGTTTTCACGGTTATCTGCACTTGGTCGAGGGTGCGGCAGAAATGGGGTGTGGTCGACGAGGCCATCAAATCCTTCAAGGTCTCATCCTCAATTGCTATAATAGAAAATGAAGAAATTAACAAATTGGTACAGTTCTATTATAGAGGGTCCCAGTTTTAATTCACACCTTTTTTCTTAATAGAGCTTTAAGATTAATTTATTCTTGGAACATTTGCGGTTTCTGCTATGACGGTACTATCAAGAATGAGACGGACCAAGGGTCAATGGGAGAGGTTGTTGGTGTCCTTACTCTAATCACGTTCAAGTCAGAATCTCAACACTAATTAGTCTAATAATGGTTTCGTGGTTAGAGAGTTCGAATATCTGAGGCAAGAGGTCGGAGTCTCACAGGGCAAGGTTCGGTTACGATCTTCAGTGTGAATATATGCTGTTTACAGAAGTTTTTAACTCGCGATCATGAAGACATTCTGTCTAATGGGTTTTCAGCATGTTTTGATGGACCTTCGCGTCTGTGAGAGCAACGTGTACTCTTCGCAGATCCAGCCCTGTGTGCTGGATGTTGCCCTAAATGATAAGGCTCTTTGTCTCATTGGAATTTAAGCGCTTAATAACCATGTGGGCCGGCCGGATTCGTTTCGGCGAATTGAGCCGTTTTTGACGATATCTCGTGGGTAGTTTTAGTGGCTAATTAGAATGCCGCCCTTGACCTGTATAGGGGAAATACCGTATTGTTCGTCTAGAGGAATATTGAGTTGTTTTTTGTTATTTTTAATCGTATCACCCCGAGCAAGGCGGTAATGCCACTGATGTGCAGGGGGCTACATAAGAGTAAAAAGATTAAGTAGAAAAGAGTGAAGAGGGAGACGAACCAGTTAGAAAGGAGCAAGAGAAGGATGGGAATACAGGTCTGATGACAGTTGCAAAGATGAAGAAAAAGGAAAGGATATACGGGGTGGTGAAAGAACTAGAGTCAAGTGGTTAATAGATGAGTATTGACATTGCATTTAAATTCCTGGAGGTTGTAACCGCCAGGAAAGCAAGAATATGGATGTGAAGGCGTTTCTGGACTATCGATGGGTTTGTTCTTGTCGATAAGTATCGAAATGATCACTCCCACAGGTAGTGCGGACTTTGACTATAGATACAGCTTGGTTTTGGTGGTGCGTTCTAGCTACATTGACTGAGTCCTAGTTAAGATAGTTGATGTAGGGCTCTTATGTAGTTCAAGTTTCCTTTTGATAATTTACATGAATCATAGGCTCGTCCGGGTTCGTGTAAATTTAGTTAAGCCTACGGTTAGGTTATCTGGCTACTGGAAATTAAAATCATCATTGTTTGGTGAGCGAGATTTCCGGGACCAGCTGCTACTAATGCCACAGCGGGAATTGACAGGGGCAGTGGTTGAGAATAGGTGGTGGGATTCATTAAACTTAGGTCGTTTGCTGCAGATTATAGTCACTGACACAATCGAGTTTGATTACCAGCGCAAACCACGTGTTAAGAAAAGTTGATCAGGTGATTAAATCCCGTGATAGTAGGGAAGTAGCCTTAGCTAAAAAGCTGGTCTCCCTGTTTATCAAGAAAGATCACGCTCTAGTAGGCAGATCTATGTTAAAAAGAATACCTTCCGAAGCAACGAACATGGCCGCTGAATTACGTGCTCGAAATGCATCCAATCGACATATCGTGAGCATCACATTGCCGGACAAGCGGACCGTGACTACAAGCAGGGGCATAGGTGAGGCTTTTCGAGACTACTTTCAGGAAGCCCGATCTGAGCCCTGCTCATCCCGATGCCTATTTGACCGACTTTACCCACTTTTAGATTGATAGATGCGAGGGTCCTATCATAGTGGTGGTGGATCTGGGAAGCGCTGAAAATGGTTGGCCGGTACAAAACTCCAGTATTAGATGGTCTTTCTTACGAACGTTTTTGTCTTTTTGCTGGCACTGGTTTCCAAGAACTGGATAAAGCAGGGTTCTATCTCAACTCTTATCCAGGGGCGTGATCAAGTTACCTTGCAAGAACAAGAACAATCGGGATGTGTTAGGTAATTATCAGCCTTTGACGATGTTAAACACAGAATTTAAGATTTTAGCTAAGATCTTACCCGGTTGTTTGCAAGCTATTATCTCTAGTCTGATTGGGTCTTATTATACGTGCCTCTGAAGAGCAGGACTATTCAGGACAACCTTCATATGGTATGCTTGATCGTCGAGCAAGTCAACGGTGAAGCCGAGCTGATCAATCTAGATCAGTCCAAGGTATTCGATAGAGTTGACCCTCGATTTCTGAGGGCTGTTTTTTCCGCTGCTATTTTCGAATCGTACTTTTGCACCTTGATCCGACTTCTGTATGCGTACCCCGGTGCGCTCGTAGAACTGAAAGGAATAAGATTGGAACCCTTCGTATTATCTCGTTCCATTCGTCAAGGTTATTCGCTTTGACCTTTGCTTTACGTTCTTGCCCCGGAGCCTTTTCTTTGCAAGTTAAAGACTAATCAGGTCCTACCTGATACTATCAACACGGCCAGATACTCTACCTATGCTGACGACATTTTGGTTCTTGTGTCGAGCAGAGCCGAGTTTGACGAAGTCGACAAATAAATCAGAGGGTACGAGACGAAAACGGGTTCCAAGATCAACCGTGATAAGTCTGTTGGTTTGTGATTGGGTGCATGGAAGGGAGTTTTTCTTCCTGAACCTTTTCTCTGGACAGACAAGCCGGTCAAGATATTTGACGTCTGGTTCATTACCGTTCTACTTTTGAAAATGAATTGGTAGTAGGTACGGAAAAAGGCCGAGGTCACAGTTTATCTGTGGTCCCAGAAGAATATTTCTTTAAAGGGGAGGATGGAAGCATGTGCTTCGCACAGCTACCCGGTTCCCTTTTACGAATTCTCTGTACTTCCACTTCCGTCTGTCACTCAATTTGGATTGGTGTTCTTCTTGTGGCGAGGCAGATCCCCTAAGGTATGTCGGGATATCTGTTACCTCGAACCTTCTGAAGGTGCATTGGGTGTGCTTAGCCTTGAGACTCGTCAAGATACGCTTCGCATCTCTTTCCTCAACCGGATGCGTTTTCAACTGGCGGAAATAGCGAATTCTGGAAGAAAGACGCCCGTAAGAACTTTCCACCCCTGAGAAGTGTTCACTAGTCTGAGAAGAAGGTTCGCCGTTTATTCCGAGGTGAGTGCTCCTTCTGTCGTGAATGTCGAATTGCTTTCAATTTCCTCGTACGGGCAACAGATAGACACTCCGGTCTCTAATGTAAGTTTCAAAACTATATTAGAGACCGCACAGTTAAATAGTTTATTTAAAAAGTAAGCAGTAATAACACACTTCCTACAATCAATAGCAACGACATAAATATATTTTATCAAAACCAGACGCAACAATTACAAACAGAACGAATTCACTTAAAGGAATATGCAATTGGGAATAATACTGTTAGATGTGCGAAGAGTGGCGAAAATAGCCGAGTAACATTCGGCGACATCTGGCGACAACCGCTCTTGATAGAACTAGCCAGTCAGTTAAGTGGCATACGTGATACACGCTTGGGCGATGATGTCTCGATAGAGACATGACTGACTGGGCAGAAGATTATCCCGCAGTAGGTTGGTATTACTTTTTGCGCTAGACTGGTTGCCATCCAAGGCTATAAAACCCAATCTGTCCTGTTATTTAACCCCTAAGTGGAGGGAAGAGACGGATTAATACCTTTCCCAATGATATTTGCGCGTAAGTGAATGCAAAGAATTGAGTTTGCCATTATCAAATAATGGTAGACGATAAAAAAAAAAAAAGACTGTCTCTGAAGCCCCCAAAATGGAAATCTTGTACACAATATGATTTATGTTTGATAAAGGTTTGCATTTAGAAACATTTGGTGACCTAACGACTGTCAGTGTGTTGAATATCCTGCTGTATTCATTTTCGACACAGAATACTAAAATAATCAGACATCGTTCCAGTTGAACAAACTAAAAATATCAATAAAATTATTAATTATTTGAAAAAATTAAAATAATCTAACTTTATCATCAGTAACAGCAGTTCAATAGCGAAATCAAAACAAAATTAAATGCCCCAGAGTGGGAGAGAGAAAAATGAAAATGAATTCGTAAATAATGATACCGGACACACCACCACTCGCCTGTCAAAACGGCTGACCGTCCAAATCACTAACCAGAGTTTTATACGGACAAAGTTAAACCAGCATAGAATTATACCAACCACGATACACAACATCCTTCACACATATAACAAGTGTTTCAAAATTATAGAAGCTCTTATATAAAATAAGTTTAAAATAAATTAAATAGAAAACGATTTGATAACATTAATGATGAACACGACCTCAATGACCTGGCTGTATTTTTTAATTAAGAATATGCAAAAGTATAATCAGTTATAATTCGAGGAAAGGAACAGTATGGTTAAATGAAGAAAACAAGAAGAAAACTATATATATATATATATATATATATATATATATATATATATATATAACTTTTTAGTATTTTTTCTATACATATTAAAACAGTATACGTGGATCATCACTATGTTTTATATATATATATATATATATATATATATATATATATATATTAAGCAGGAATATATAAAATATGTTGTCAAAACTGTCCCTCACAGTATATTGGAGAAAGATGCAGAAATTAAAAAACACGTATCTATAAACACAAAAGGGACCTCATAAATAACAATTTAACAAATGCACTGGTCACACAGAAATAAATTCGATCATGATTTCGAACTAAAAATGTCATATTCATCAATTAAGAATATCTCTACTTTTCAACAATCTGCAATAGAACGTATACACCATTTATTATGGTAGTATACCTAAAACCCTATAAAATCTGTATCAGATTTGCCGAAAACTGCAAACATTTGAACAATTGCTACACTCCTTAGGTTCAGAAAAAATATTTGTTCGCATACAAGAAAAAATATAATAAAATAAAACACAAACAACTAAAAAATGATTTCTGTCAAAATTAACAAAAAAAGACAAACATTATATATATATATATATATATATATATATATATATATATATATATAAGGAGCCAGCTTTCCCTGAAGATCCAATTTGGTGAAACCTTGGCCTCTCTAGGTTAGTTATTTACTTTGTTTGCTCTACTTGCGTATTGAGCGCTTTTTGTTTTAGGTTACTCGTCTCGGGTTTTTTTCTTTGGGCTACGCACTTTGACTGATTTTCAAGTGCTTAGCTCGTTCTTTTTTAATACCTTTTTGTCCTTCCGCGTATGTGCTCGGAGGGTTTTTCGAGTATAACGACAAGTTTACATATATATATATATATATATATATATAAACAGTTATAGTTTTAAACCATGGAATATTTGTGGTGGGAAGTGCGTTGTGGTGTAGTGTATTTGGCTCGGAACAAAAAATCACAGAACTGAGTTCGAATTCCAGTTGAATTCGTTGCATTCTTGAGAAAGTTATTAATCCATTATGGGTTACTTATGAGTTAAATAGCAGGACAGACTGAATTTTATAGCCTTCGTTGGAAATCAGTCTACCGCAGAAAGAAAAGGCAATTTACTGCCTAGTCAGTCATGGACCGAAAGAGACCCGACTAGGCAGAAGGTATCACGTATGAAACTTAACTGACTGACTGATATTTATGAGTGCCCATTATCAGGTGTAGAGCTTGTGTAAAAGCATAAAAATGGACAAAGTAGTGATTGTTCCATGCTTGAAAGAAATCCACAGAGATTCTCTCTCTCTCTCTCTCTCTCTCTCTCTCTCTCTCTCTCTCTTGTGCCATGTTGGGTGTGTAAATTAGTTATTTCACTTTATTTGAAAATGGCCATCTTCATGATATTCAAATATTTAAGAATTTAGCATAACATTTCCAGTATTCATATTTTTGGGAGAATCTAATTTTATTGCCATTATTTTCATTTTTTTTTCAATTGGAGTAGATAGTTTAAACTATCGCCCGGTTCATACTCCACCCACGTCTATTGAACAGGTGAAGAGGCTTATCCCTTGTTTCCTGTTCAGGTTGTGGTTTCCGGTTTTTATCTTCTCCAATCTTTTCACTTTTTTTTTCATTTTTTTTTCAATTGGAGTAGATAGTCTAAACTATCGCCCGGTTCACACTCCACCCACGTCTATTGAACAGGTGAAGAGGCTCATCCCTTGTTTCCTGCTCAGGTTGTGGTTTCCGGTTTTTCTCTTTTCCAGTCTTTTCACTCTTACGTAGCCCCCTGCGCATCAGTGGCCTTTTCGCCTTGTTTGGGGTGATATGATTTTAAAAAAAATCTCTTCCCAGTGTTGCTTCATCCGTAAACAAGACTGCAGAAACAAACAGCACTTAGGGAAGGACTGGTTCCATGGCTTGCACGTTTTCTCGAACTCAATCTTTTGGATTTTTTATCTGTGGGGCCACCTAAATTACTAATTGAGAAACGTGTCATGGGGGCTTGTGAAACCATTCAACACCGTGTGAGAGTATTTGAAAAGGTCCGCCAATCAATGATCCGACGGGACATACGTGTGTAGAAGCAAGCAACGACTTTTTGAATAACGTTACAAATTGTTGTGTTCAGGTACAACAGTGGCCTTTTGAATCTATTTTCATGTGAACATTTTATATTGTTTTTGGTGTCAGTAACCCGACCACATGGATGTGCGCTGTGGTGCAGTGAATATCGACTCGGAACGACAAATCGGGGAACCGAGTTCGAATTCCAGTTGAATTCCTTGCATTCATTTACGCACAAATACCCTTGGGTAAGTATTAATCCGTCTCTTCCCTCCAGTTATGGGTTAAATGATAGGACAGATTAGGTTTTATAGCCTTGACTGGCAACCAGTCTACCGCAGAAAGCAATGGCAACCTACTTCGGGATAATCTTCTACTCAGTCAGTCATGTTTCTTTCGAGACATGATCGCCCAAAGCGTGTATCACGTATGGCACTTAGTTGACTGACAGAACCCGAGCACAAAATTTGTAAAAGTAATTTTAGATTGTATCTTGCCTTGTACATTTAACAGCATCTTCGGTAAACTTTGAGCTAAATAACTCAAAATGGATAGTTTCGCGGACATATTTTTACATGTACTTTTGTTGTTGTTTTTTTGTTTTGTTTTGTTTTTGCTTTTTTTGTGTAAAGAATCCACCACCCACCAAAAAATGTAAAGTATTTTTGATACGCTTTAAAGATAAACGGAAACTTGTCTTTATTGATATTGTCCTTTTACAGATATACTCTACCAGCAGTATAGCCCGGCGTTGTATAGTCTATCTATTCCAATTATTGTTTCCAGTTAAAGCTAAACTGTAGACTGAAAGAAAAATGAATGGATGTAAGTCAAATTTTGATTTCCTGGTATCGATATCAAATACATTTTTTTCGTCGTAAACTAAATTTTGAAGGCTAAATAAGTCCTCTGAGTAAATGGTATCATGGCTGAGACTAAAAACTACAATTATACCTACTTGGGTAAGTATTAATCCGTCTATGTATACCTACTTGGGTAAGTATATATCCGCCAAACCCGAAGCAAAAACTAAAATAAAAGTGCTGAAAAAATAGACATCCAGGCAGATAAACAGACACACACACAAACATCTTGCCTTTTATATATATATATATATATATATATATATATATATATATATATTCTCCACGATTGTAAGAACTGCAACCTTGAAACTTCGAATATCGTTTCTTATGTCTTTGCCTATGAGTGTATCAAATTTGATTAAAATCGAGCCACTCCTTCTATAACCCGATTTTTCGATTATCGATTTTCGATATTTATCGGGGGTACCTCGACACAAAACCTAGCTAAGAACACTCGCAGACGCTTATATTACAATTGTGTAAATTTTCAAGAAAATCGGTTCAGCCGTTTCGGAGTCTATAGGTAACGCACACACACACACACACACACACATTAAGGAAATCTATTAAATGCGGCATCTTTCCATTATTTGCTTTTTAATGGATGCTCATGTTTTAGTAGATGCTCTGTTTTCATTTATTTGTTAAACAGTGTATTCATGATTTTGCATCAGCTGGCCTGAATATTCGAGAAACAATGTTAGATTTTGTCTAATATACATGTATATTTGTGTAAAATCTTCTGTACCATAAAGACGGAAGCTGAAGATGGTTCGCCTGAAATAGGCCTATACTCCCGCTTAACCGTGGAATGACGTGTCTGTCTTAATTTTTACATATATTTGCTCTGTATGTATTTATATACATATATATTTAGAGCTCTCCTAGAGAGTTATCCTACCACTTTATGTACAGGATACTCCTTTGGAT